>WBMV01007693.1:75149-102028 GCA_013396655.1 Campylorhamphus procurvoides | reverse complement strand
AGCAAGGGGAGAGGGGCCAGGAATGTGAGTGAAAACATACAAACATACACATTGAAAGCCAAACTATGGCTTGATTATAAATGGGTTTCTTTTCCTGAGCCTAATTCTTCCCTCAGGATTCACTGCACGCACATCCCAGTAATAAGTACTCTGAACTTTGGAGATTAATAACATCCTATGCCAGCCAATTCATCCAGCAAAACTCCTTTGCTGTTTTGATACATGTCAGCATGAGCCTCCAGCCTTTTTACTGACTGAAAATTTAGATTCATATTTACCCTATTACCTTTGTAACATCCAAGAAGCATTTCTTCTCTTACACTCAGGAACTTTGTGAAGGCCTGTGCCCTGCAACAGGCTTTGATCCCCTATTCCTTCCTATTGGTTGTCACTAGAAATGCCACAGGATAATTTGTTCCCTGCTATTTGAAATGGAAATTGTAGCAGCATGAGGAACAGAGCGTGATATTCATGCCAAATATCATGAACTGAATTCTCATGGTTTATGGGAATCCCGGTTATTAAAGCTGACCTCTGAGAAATCAGTATATTTTTCCACAAGGCCTGGACAGTGGATGTGCTCCTCAGCAGGAGACAGAAACTATTCCAGCTGTTCCCTGTCCTGTGCTCTGCCATGAGGAATGAAGATAGAAGGCTGACAGCTGGAGGTAAAGGGACAAGTTGGGAAGTGTTTAAGTGGAGTGCTATCTTTTTTGTGCATGTAACCCTAACCCTGGCTTACTGAAAGAAGGCAGCAGGACTGCCCCCCTGGACAGCAAGGGGGCTTTGCTTCATCTGCTAGGATTACTTGCAAAAGGAAGGTAACCTACAGTTTTCGCTGCTGCAAATGGGTGCTATGCATGTTAAGGGAGGAAAAAGTCACTGGATATCTTGCAGGATTGAGATTCGCTCCTCAAAGAGAGCAGATACCTGTGCTGAAAATCACATTATTAAGGTGTGGCACAACCTGCTTGTAGGCAAAATCCCAGGCACAGTAAAGCACTGCAGGTTATGCACTTGCATGCGTGGCTGCTGCAGAACGGGCACCATCATCCAGGGGCTTTGCCAGTGGCTCTGCTGATGCTGCACCAGCTTGTAAGATGTAATCGGTCTCCAACTGGTTTTGGTCCTGGATGGGAAGTGAAACTTCAGGAGAGAAGCTGATTGCTTTGCCGTGCAGAAATTCTAGGGAAGCTGGGGTTCCTACTGGCTGCAGCAGTGCGGGCAGTGGCTTTGCTTTCTCACATGTGGCACTTTGGGCAGCTGTGTTGTTTTGTTTGAAAACCAGGGAAGTGAGCCCCTGAAAGTGGTAGTGTTCCAGGAATCTGCAATTCAGAAAAATGAGATGTGTCCAGAGGCTTGACAGCCTGAGCCCCTCCAAGGCAGGAAAGGTCATCAGTGGAGAGGGCATACAGGGAAACTGGTGGCTTCTAGGGGTTATATTTTTGCACCACTGTAAGCAATGTGCAGAGTGTGCTCTGGGTGACAAGGGGTTTGGATCTGTTTTCTCTGTGGTGCTTCTCCCTGTCAGAACCTCCCGTGGGGCGTAGCAGTATTTACAGTGCGCGGGACTTTGTGTTCTCCAGGAAGTTTCTGAACTTGCTGGCCCAGTGGAGATATTGAAGGGGGGTAGGGTTTGTTCTGGAAGCTATTTCCTCTCTTTTTTCCATGACAAATTGTACACCCTACTGGTGTGGGTGATTGGTGGGACACAAGGAAGAGTGGGCTGTACTGGGTTGGTGATGGGACTAATTCATCACCCATCTTCCAATAAAAGCAGTGGCCCTGCTGTCTTTAACAGCAGCAGTAATTAAGTAGTTGTACACAATAGCTGCCTGGGGCTGAACTGGGAGCAAGGGACCAAACCAGGTCCAGGTTAGTGCCTGTTACCAGCCAGTATGATGGAGACAGAGAAGGGTGTGACAGTCTATATAGGGATGAGGAAAGCTGATATGATGGTGGATTTTAGTGAAAGACAGGATAATTCCTCAAAACTAACGGTTATCTTTTCATAATTTGCAATGTATTACTTCCAGATCAAGAGAAATGTATGTTGGCCCCACTCTGAACAGAAAAAGAGACATTGCTGTGAGAATTCGGAATTATTATAAATGTAATCCACACTTACTCTGTGTTAACAAACAATGTCTAGTAGCTCTGAAAAGAAGTGATTTCACAAAATAAAAAATATTGAGCTGAATCAGAAGAGTATTTAAAATGGGCAAATGGGAATGCTAGTCAGAAGGAGCCTACTCACTTCTTATTCTATTCCACAAAAGCCATACTGTTGAAAGTTACATTAATTTGAAAAATAATAAAATCTCTTAAAGATGCATGTTCAGAGGCAAAAAAGAGAAGCTAAAATTAGTGCAAATTTAAAGCTGGAAAATGTAAAAGAAGGTCAAAAGAAGTATAAGGAAAAAGTCATGGCCAGAAATTTAAGAAGAGCAAAGAAGAATGTAAGGATCTGGAGCACAAAAGGAAGCCTGACAGCTTAGAACTGAAGGAATATTAGCACTGTCAATAATGACAAAGCTGAAAAGGGGTCAACGCTTGATGTTTCTTTCCCCTCCCCCCCAAAAGACAAGCAAATGCCTTCACATCATGTGATAGTCATGTATATTCAAGCAATAACTCTAGCTGATAAATCAGGGAAGCCCTTTTGAGCTCACTGGATATTTTCTGATGAAACTTCAAGCTTTATGGGTAATGGCAATAAATCTTCTCAAGTTAAAATACAGCTTTGATGGGCTGGTAGCAAATTAATACCAGAAGTTTCCTGACAAGAGACTGATGTAACTGATAACAGTTTTCTGATTTGAAAAACCTCTTTGAAGTGAGAGTCCTAAAAAAATGTGTATGAGCACAAGTAGGGTACCAGCTTAGAAGTCCAGTAAACACCATATAGGTATGAAAAAAAACTATCTAAAGGTCATTGTGTCAGCAGTATCCTGCTGTTTCCTGGTTATATATTGAGTATCTGGGTCTGACTGCTGTGATATAAGCCAGAATATTTTCCTGTGGAGAGACTATTTAATGAGCAGGCATCGGGAAAGCCTGGTGGGGCCACTGTAAAATAGCACAGAGATGGCCTGTGATGCCAAGGTGGGAGGCGGTGTGAGTGCCTTGCAGAGAGCCAGGGAGGCTGAGCACCATACCCAGCACTGTGGGGTGCCGTGGGAAGGTCTCTGACGGAAACCTGCTTTGTGCACAGGGTGAATGGGGGATTTGTTGGTGTGGCAGTCCGGGTCGCTGAGGCTCATGCCCAGAACCCCCCGGACGTTGCCTCTCCAGCAGTAAACCAGCACCACAGGGCTGGTGTGAGCAGGACCGTGGGACTGCCCCGAGCACAAAGCCCCTCTGTGCTGTGGGCAGCTGCAGAAGGGAGAGAAGGGGCCTGTGTGCTGCCCACTCCTTTGTCTCTCTCTTGATGCCATTACTTGGCTTTTGCTGCCTCTAGCATCCACCAGCTCTCCAGGATTTTCATGTGCTTCTCTTTCTTCCAGGAAAACATGGCACCTCCAGTGTGCCTTGTGCAATTTGTCAGGGTTGTATCCCAGTCACAACATTAAAAGCAGCAAAAGGATGAGTTGCTCCCACACCAAGTCATGCTGTACACATAGATAGCATTTAGCAGGATGGTTGCCATGGCTGAATTATGTCTGAATGCAACCTGGAGCTTTGTTGGGTAAAGGAGGGAACACATTCATTCAGCTGCATCTGTATCACACAAACAGAGCATACACATTGCGTTGGCCTCTGCTAGCAGCATAGTTTATGAGTTCATTGCCCTCTTTTTGCTGACTCCCTGCCTTTTGAACCAAGGAAATGGAGCTGGGAGAAAATCCAGGAGCCACCCCTGTCCTGAGGCAGGATCAGGTACAACAGTGCTGGTGCATAGCCATGTCATTTGAAGACAATTAATTGCTCTTCTTTTTTTTTTCCAAATTTAACAATCCAATTCCTTCAATCTTTCATCATAGGTCAAACTTTTAGACTTCTGATCTTTCTTCTTGTTCTCTTCTGGAGTTTCTCCAAGTGGTGTACATCTTTGCTTAAAGGTGGTGTCCAAAATTGGTCATAGAATCTCATGGGAGGCTTTACCAGCTTTAGATGGAGTCAAGGCTTACTATAAATTGCTATAGCTGCAATAATATTTTCTCTGGAAGAACTACTTAACAGATTGCTCACCACGCTGTCTTTGGGTGATGGCTGTTATCTAAATGTCATATTTGCTCTTGTCCTTAAGTGAGTTAAATGTTTCCACCAGGCTCTCCCCTATTTGTCAAATTTATTTTCAATTGCAGTCCTGTGTGTCAGTGTGCTTTGCTCCCACCTTGGTGTTGTCTCAGAGACAGGCACTCTCTTTCAGCTCACTGGTGCACAGGTATGTGTGTACATGGGACAGATTAGTTCAAGCATTCTACCCAGCAGAGAAGCCTAGATTCATCGGAGTCTGCTGGGATTTAAGACATGTAGGGCTGCATTATTTCAGTATCAAATGTCTCTGAAAGACAGCATCCAAAGAACCCATTACATTGTTTGGATTATCAGTTTCACTGACACTTCAGTGTTTGTACTTCAGCACTTAAAAGTATTTAATCTGGAAAAACATATGCCAGTAAATGTGTATTTATTATTTTACATAGCACTACTAGGAGGGTCAGAGATCACACCAGTATTTAGGCCACAAAATTTGCCATATCAATAATTAAAACTTAGAGCAGGGACTCCTACACTGGTCCATGTAACAGTTGTAAAAATCCTAATCTGGAGTTTAAATTCTAATTTCAACATGCTCAGTGTCTTGCCCTGATATTTTGAAATAAACCCTCTTAAACCAAAGCCATTTACTTACTCTATATGTGGTTGTATATTCTAAGAAAAACCTGAGCATCTTCACAGCTTGACATGTTGGCCTGAAACAGGTGGTTTACATTACTTTGCAAAGGCTTCCTAGGTAACTTGGATAAAAACATGTTTAAATGAAAAAGGCAGATGAAGAATGAGTAAGAAGTCAGCTAGGGACAGAGGAAATTTCATAAAAGGGTTGATAAATGAAGCAGTGTGGCTCTTCTGAGTGTTTATGGTCTCAGATGTTTGGTTGTGGTGAAACTGAAGACAGGAGTGCCTTTTGAGTAATGTGCATCCAAACCTGATGCAAGTTCAGCAACCTCACAGAGTAACTGGTGAGTTTTTCAGGCAACTCAGCCTGAAAAGCTTAATGATTATTGAACTCTTATTTTCAGTCACCAGGAGGATAATGTGTGTGTCTCCTCTCCACCTTGAACAGCAGCACTGGCTGCTCCTATGCCCCTTCCCTGCCATCACCGCTGGCAGAACTCCACAGACGTGAACTCTTGCAGTTAGTAAATGAGCACAGACTGCATTGCCAGAGCCCCTCTCTACTGAGTGGGTTTTCTGGGATTGCCTGTGAGAGTTGCTGTGTTGACTTAACTCTGGCCATGATGGTAGATGGTCATGGTTTAGGCTGGGACTGTATCATATTGTGTGTAATGTGTTCATTACACAAAGTCAGAATGCTCAAGAAAAATATAAGCAGATTATTCTGTACACAGAGAAGTGCTGCTGGACTCGTCAGGTAGATGGAAAGGGCTGGAAAGACAAAATTCCAGAAAGGATCACTGTTTGTAAGTTGACTAAGAGAATAAATTCCATGAGGATTGAGAATTGCAGAAACCAAGAGAACTGAGATTCAAGTAGAAGACAGACAGAAGGAATAGACTGGCAATAAATAAATTAAGGCTGAAAATTAAAATGTTTCTGACAATACAGGGGTGTCCTGAGAGCACAAAGGTGATGGTGGGAACTGTCTCTGTCAGTGTGGCACTTGTGCAGTCGAAGAGTCATGACCTTGCAGTACAGGCTCTTGTAATCTCTTCTGTAACAGACTGAGCGTGGACATCCAGAGGAAAAATCAATCATCAACTTTAGCTGTTGTGCTAGGCCAGAGTTAACAAAAATGTTTGTATTTATTAGAGATGCTGGGTCACAGTGAGGCTATCTGAACTGAGCATGGCTTTGGACTATGCACAGCATCTTTCGTTTTCTGCCTGACAATCCTAACTTCAGACTTTAGACAAGCCTCAGGCTCCTTATTTCATCTCTAAAAGCAACTGCTTGCCTGATTCCTTTTACCTTTTCTTCCTAAGTCTTGTTTATTGAGAAGGGAGCTGGGAGTGGGCAGCCTTGCCTGTGAATGACATCTCCTGGCATACAGAGCTGCAAGTGATTTGGTGTACTGTTGGCTGGAGGGATAGTTTCATATTTGTCTTGAGGCTCTGGAAGACAAATGAGTCAAACCTTCACACAGAGGGGTCTCCCACACTGGTGTGGTCCTTCCTGCGTTATTCACTGAAAGCAACAGGGTTTCTGCAGCAAAACTGCTGTTAGCTGGAGTGGCTGGCAACATCCTTCTCAGTTCTCTGTCTTGGAGACAGAAAGGACATTAGATCTATGGGTTTTGGGACCATCACTGGATGGAATCAGTGGTAACCCCTACAAAAAAAAAAAGCAAAGAGACCAAAATTAGAAACAGACAGAGATGCCTGAGAAGCTGGGCTGTGCTCCAACATCTGGAGAGTGCTTAATGCCCATTCAGCTGGGCAGGGCTCCAGCATCAAGCAGCTCTAAGGTCTGGGAGAAGAAAAGCAGCATCGTTTCTATGCCTACTTATGGCCTTATGGGATGTTTTTGTAACCACTTACAGTGGGCAGTATGGGAGAAAGAGTAGAGATATGTCTCTGTTTGGATTCTGGCTGGGCACAGAGAGAGAAAATTATGCCAGCTTAATCTTCAGCTGAGGAAAACTGCTATTGGAAGAAAAGTCCTGGGGCCTTGCAACAAGATGGTGAAGTACTGCTCCACTTGGTGGACACTGAGGAGTGTCTGCATGATGTTCAGCAGTGTGCATGTGAAATTCAAAGCAGCTGGAGGAAGTGAAAGGAAGTTAATTCTTTCAGCCACTTCAGAACCTGCAATTACACCTAGAGCTGATGGAGGTAACCAAGTGCACAGAAGAGGGAACTTCTTGAAATACCTCATCTTTCTGAACAAATGACGGGTGAATTTTTATGACACTGAATTCTTTACTTGGATTTGCAGTGTTGTTATTTCATTTGGGCTTTATTGTTTGGGTTTTTTAAATAATCAAGTGCTCAGTTATGTACACTTTGAGTGCTATTTGGAAGCTTATTACTTTGCTAGGCTACCTTCTGGATTATGCTTATAATTTTGTATCTTTTCTTGTATGAAATATTTCAATAAAATGCTCCTTGGTAGCATTAGAGTTCATACAGATGGATGCTCTGGCATGGGATACAGCAATGAAATCATGGATCTACAACATGCAGAGTCCTGAAAAATGCTCATGATAGTGAACTAAAATTCAGGCAAATCTCATATTCAGGGTTAAAGAAATAATGTGCCTTGGCAAAAAATCACTGATGTCAGGCTACAGGTGGGATGCAGACAATTATCATTATGCCTCTGCCTACAGACAAGGGATTTCTACAGCTATTTATTGGAATGGTCCATTACAGGGGGGAAATTGTTCCTGTTTTGCTGCTAATGCTGGTATTTTCAGAGTGTGGCTGCTGAAAAGATACAGCAGTCAGACAATACCCAACAAAACAGGAAATTTGAAAATCTTAGAAATTGTGCAAAGTCACTGACCCTTTCTTCCTATGACAGCAAATATCCAACAAAGCTGGTAGTGGCTGCCTCTAGGCAAGATCTCAGAGTAAGGGTGGCAATAATTACATGGATGTGCTGTGCAACTGTCAGAAGCACTTCAGTTTTCAAGCACACTAACTTCATATCTGTACTTTGCAGCTAATTTTACATTATAGCATCTGTTTTCATTCATTTTCCTGGGGTTAAAATAATCTCTGTTCAACAGACATGCTCAGTACTATCGTAACCTGAGCCAACTACTCTCTCCAATAAGAAGAAAAGTCTCCCAGCTGTCATGCTCTGCTGTTTCTAATCACTTCAAGCCATGAGTTCTGGGGCATTTTTTAATACAGCTGGATAGAATATTCTTACTTCTTACTGTCTGGTATGTGCACTAGACTATTTTTTTTAAGCTGCATTCTTGGAGATATTGGCAAGCATGCTGTGCCCCTAACAGGCACTCACAAAATATGAGTGTAACAAGCTTCCAAATTTCACAGTTAGCCTAAGCAGATTTACACAAGTGTGACGAGAGAGAGCACAGAGCTCCAGATCTGTGTTGTATTTCCAATGGACTCGTCTGTAGTATCTTCAAAGCAAGATTTCCTGGCATTTCTAGGTGCCATTTTCTCTAGGTAGGTGGGAAGACATTATTTGTCTATCGTTAAAGATTTCCAGAGGCGTGTTGCTTCTTTTCACTTGGCTAACTTCTGAAAATAACTCTAGGATTTGGGATCATTTGTAAGGTCAGGTAACACTGTATATTTCTGGTGCCTGGGACCACCTTTCACATAAAACCAGAGTAGTTAGAAGATGACCCTGATCAGAACTTGAATGCTTTTCATATATGCATGCATAATGTGAGGTTCCAGGATGGATTTGGAGCATTGACCTGGTATTATCACCTGAGGTCTTGGAGACCTCTGGAATCCCAGCTCTGGTATGCAGATGCAAAGCAGATTCAGTGACCTTACCTTATTGGAGAGTGACGATAGTTGATGTGGTTGCCTGCACCAAGGTATTGTCATCATCCTGGATGACCTGTAAAGTACTTCTAAACATCTCCTAGAGTATTTGTATATAAGGAGAAGAGAAATTAATACCCACGTGAGCAATCAGATGATCAGTGCTTTTGAGTACGGAGAAGCAGTATGAGTAAAAATTGATTTCATGTCTGAGTGGGAGAAAGTATGTCCACTAGAGCTATTTGGTTGTTGTATGTGTTGAATTTACATGAATCTGGGAAATACATTGGGCACAGGGCAGCCCATGGAGATATGGCATGGCCCATGAAAGCACATCTACAGAACACCAGGGCTGGGCTCTGACTCTAGGAAATCCCACACAAGGATATGGAGTAGGAGATGGGACAGGGATGGGCAAAGGCAGATGCTTCATAGTAAAAAGGGACTGCAGGAATGTGCCTGAAGACCTCTGGGGCATGAGGTAAATGGGCTACTGGGATACTAACATCCTTTTTCTGTTCTAGTCACAGGTACCAAACCAAAGATGTCCTCGACAAGAAAGATTCTACTCATCCTGGGATTTCTCTCTACTTTGGCTGTAATTGCTTTAATTGCTGTAGCAGTGACCCAAAACAAGCCACTTCCGAAGAATATTAAGGTATTACAAGCTGGTACTCTTAGAGGAAAACAAGCTGGGGAGTTAGATGTTCATAGTGCTCAGGGACATGTAGCTGCCCTTGCTGGGTCTGGCTAACCTCTTTTCCTGGCTCCATGCACCTCAACATCTTGGTTTACATATTTGTTGTAAAACCACATATGGCTTCACGGGGGATCATCTCTCAAGTAATCAGTCTCGATTTTGCTTCTTCTGTGCTCTTGTATCTTTTGATGGAAATTTTTCACTGAAGCACTCTGGAAAAGAGTAATGGCCCACTTTCCCACAGCTGCCACACAAGCTGTTCATTTCTGGTCCCCCTGTGTGTGAAGGCCAACACATATTGTGTCTGGTTTGGTGCTTCAGGTGTGATAGTGGCTCTGTTTTACCCGCAGTATGGGATTGTGCTGGATGCAGGATCATCCCACACTAACCTCTACGTGTACGAGTGGCCAGCAGAGAAGGAGAACGACACTGGGGTGGTGAAGCAGGTGGAGGTGTGTAAAGTTGAAGGTAAGAGAAGAAGAGGGAGCTATGGAAGGGGCATGGAATGAAGAAGAGATTATGCAATCAAAGGTTGGGAGAGGAGAAACCTGGAAGAAGAGACAAATATTTAAAACAGTGTTGGACTCAATGATCCTTTGAGTCCCTCACAACTCAGAATATTCTGTGAATATTCTGATTTTGTAATCTGTGAGCTAATATATACTCCACACTTCCCATGGGCCTGATCTTCCTGGGGGAAAAACAGATCCAGTTTTTCCTTTGTTATTAGAATGCTTGGAAGTAAGTGCTTTTCAGAAAGAACTACACCAAAGACTACACATATAAATAAAATGTTTGTGTGCACTCTTGCTGAAGTGCTGATGCACATCAGAAAGTGAGAGGGGAGGGCATGACTTGCTTTTTTTCAAGGCTTCTGTGCAAGCTAGACACTGGGATTGAGGCCCAAGGTTGCTCAATTTAAGCATGTCATGGTTTACTTTTTATTCTATTTAATTGCTGTGTAGATATTTTATGGTTTAGGAAGGCATAAATGAAGCCCAAGGGTGCACACAACAAGGAGCAGCACAGACTATCATGGATCACTGCACTCTGAGGGGATGAGAGGTGTTGTCAGACCCTCCTGGGGTCTTTTCAGGCCCTGCAGTGCAGGCAAGAGCCATACTGTTATCAAGCTGCTCGGCACTGCAGCACCCCATGTCATAAGCAGCACGCTGAGCATATGGCAACCTGGAGCAAGTGCAGCGTGGGCTTCACTGCTGTGCAGGCACTGGTCCTGGGGCAGTTTGGGGGGCACGTCAGGGAAGGGACAATGAATTTTATTTTGGGTTAGCATGAAAGGCAACAGCTGAAAAACACCCGGTGTTGTAGTGCAACTATAAAGTACACAAACAAATGATAGCATCTGCCCCTGGAGGACCCAGCATATGAAGGGTCAGCAATTTTCAGGCACAGATCCAGGGTACACCCAGGCAGACTCAGAGAAGTCTGCAGATGTTCGGGGCATGCTAGGGAAATGGTTTGCTTCACAGCAGGACTCATCGCTAGTTCATAGCCTGCTTCATGGAGAACAGGTGGCAGATGCAGGCATTGTGGCCATCGGCCCATGCACCGGGTTTAGTTGGTGCTGTAGGATTTCTAAAGATCCTCAGGAATGGGATGAATCTGATGTTGTTGCCTGTGATATGGTTTAACATACCGGCTCATGGCAGCATTGTGGGGTTATGCTTGGAGTCAGAACAATGAAATGTCTATTTCTTGCAGGCCCTGGGATCTCAGGTTACTCCCATGCCACAGAGAAGGCAGGTCCCTCTCTGGCACAGTGCCTACAACAAGCAAAAGAGGTGATTCCCTCAATGCAGCACAAAGAGACACCCGTCTACCTCGGAGCAACTGCTGGCATGCGGCTTCTCAGGTACAGCAGGGCTCATCCCCTTCTCCTGAGGAATTGCATCTGGGATCACCATGCATGCTCAGTGGGGGCCTCTTGGGAAAAGTTTTTGGAGATACTGCCAGCTCACACTGTACCCAGATACCCTCCTCTGAAGCTGAGTCCCTTGCTTGTCCACTCACTCCAACCTTCCATCATCTCCTGCATCCAGATGCAACACAGAGACACCAGGAGATCAGCAGTGTCCAAGCTGATGCTTAGACATCCTCCACATCAAAGGGATGCTCAGACATCCCCACAGTGTGGTATTAGGCCTAACTCAGAATATTTGAGCCCAACCGTGTTGTAATTCCCCATATATCTTGACTCAGCCTGGGGCCATCAGAGGCTAAGGTAACTTTATAATGACATACCCTTTAATTCCAATTTGTGATTTTCATGGGGGTGCCCCAGAACTCTTGCCTGCCTAGAACACAGAGCTAATATTACATATATATTGCCTGGGAAATCTCCCTGGGAATACCTTCTGGATTTCTTCTCTGATGGTGGTGGTGAAGAGTGAGAAGAATCTCCATAGTGCAGTTCCTATCAGGATACATGCTCCAGGAGAACAAGAGCTCTGGTCTCTGCTCCAAATACCACTCTCAGCCACAGGGCCTGTAAGTGTCAGACCTGGTAGCAACTGTGTTGTTAAGGTGTGACAGAGAGGGACATGGCCAGTTGGAGCGGGATGACCCATATGAATGACCATTCTCTTATAATTAATGCTTGGTGAGGAGTTGCAGCCTGTCTGCTCAGAATAAAGATCAGGGACTACTGAGAGCTGTCAGCCAGAGTCACTCCATCCTTTCTTCCATACATTCAGGTTGGAGAATGAAAGTGCAGCTGATAAAGTCTTGTCCTCAGTAGAGAACACACTACGCTTAGCTCCCTTCAGCTTCCAGGGTGCCAGAATCATCACTGGTCAGGAAGAAGGAGCTTATGGATGGATCACCATTAACTACCTTCTGGGCAATTTCAAGCAGGTAGTATATCAGTAGTAAGTATATTTGAATCATTGGCTTGCAACACTTTGTAAATCATGTCTTGAAAAAAGCTGTTGCAGGGAATATCATCCCTTGTAAGCCATTTACCAGGGATCAGGAAGCTGCACATCTTGCCTCAGCAGTTACTGTGAGTATATCCTGATACTTAGTGATATCAGGACGCATCACTATAGTCAGGCTCAAAGCACTGAAATAAAACACCAGCATCTTCAATAATTTTGCTTGAGTATAGTCCCCTTCTCACTTCCTGATCTAAGATATTTGTGTCTGTGAAGTTCGACAATGATTCTTTACTATTGAGCTTATAAATCATCTGTGAGCTGAAATAATAAGTTGACTGTTTTTTTCTTGTAACAATTTTATTACATATATTCTTAGTCCTTCTGCAAACACTGTGATGTGGTCCATGTTCTGCATTTACAAGCCTGCATCTTTCCTGTGTCTTGTTCCAGCTCTCATGTCGTGCACCTCTTCAGGACTTCCTGTGTTTTCTGTGTTCTGTGTTTGTGCTTCTCTCCTCATAGGTCTTTCTTTTTTTTCCCTCCAAAATAAAATCTTCTCCGTGCCTGATATATCTGTTTTACTTTGGATTATTTTTTTTTTTAAGTCTGGCTGGAAAAAACTTCTACATTCCCTGAAATCCATAAGTGAGACATCAGGAGCACTAGACCTTGGAGGAGCCTCAACACAGATTACCTTTGTATCAAAGGAATTGTCGTCTGAGTCCCCAGAGAACCAGCTCTATTTCCGTCTCTATGGCAAGGATTACCGAGTATATACACACAGCTTTCTCTGCTATGGGAAGGACCAGGCTCTGCAACAGAAACTGGCCAGGGACCTACAGGCAAGTACATCTACACCTGTAGTTGAACAAGGAGATCCTGAACTCTCCCAGCTTTGGCATACTGGTGCTGTAAGTTGCTGTGTCCCAGCTAAATGCCTCATCTCTGGATTAGGGAAACCTCACTGTTCTCCATAAAAACTGGGCATGTAGTGCACAAAGAGATGACAGTCAATACTTTCAAAAATGGTACCACTTTGAGGTGCCTTGATTCTTGCACACAGGATAGCAAGAAAATTGCACATAACTGAAGTACTCCAGGGAGGTGACATTTTACCTTCTCTGAGAATACCAAATCAACAGCAGCTTCACAAACTGTGGCTGAAAGTAATTTTCCCACAGTCCTACATGGAGGCTGTGTCAGTACCCACATTTTCCCCCTCACAGCCAGTGCCTTAAGCCATCCTCATCTGTTTGACCTGATGTGAGCACCTTGATGTGATGTACTGTGACAAGTGCCTTGTGGCCACCATTCCTTGTGGCTCTTTCTCAAGGTGTTACTCAAGAGCAAAGTGTAACACCTTGAGTTGGTTTTTACTTTCAGACCATGGAGAGCAGCATTCTCCTCGACCCATGCTTTCACCAGGGGTATCGGAGGACTATAAATATAACAGACTTCTTCAAAAACCCTTGTACATCAGACAAGAAAAAGCAATTACCTTTCAGCCAGCTGGACATAGAGGGAGAGGGGAATTTTCAGAAGTGCCAAGAAAGCATCCAGAAACTCTTCAACAAAACCAATTGTCCTTACTCCAGTTGCTCCTTCAATGGGATATACCTACCTCCCTTACAAGGGGATTTTGGGGTGAGTCTTCGGTCTTCAACTCTCTATGATCCAGAATGTCAGAAGGGCAGAAGCTCAGAGTAACACTAGAGTGCATTCTTCATAACTGAGGCAGGAAATCATTTACAAGATGGTGTTTTGGACATGCAACTACAAAAGTAGTGCTGCACTTGTGGTGAGGACACACATGTAAGACCTATCCCAGTAAATATTGGCCTGCCAGTACTGCACTGTTCCCATTCTAACCCATCTCCTTGGGGTTGTCTATTTACTAATACATTTTTTAAGCAATCCTTCCAGAGGCAGCCAGAGCCTCAGGCTGGTACCCTGCTCTGCAAACCTTGTGTCCTGAGGTCAGTGGTGGGACCAGACCTGAAATTCAGGTGAAGTGAGAGTGCTACTGAAACCAGTCATCTTACCTGTCTGCTTAGTACACACTCTGAACACACACTGTGTGTGACACCATGCTGAACATCAGTCCTAGAGCTGCAAGACTTTAATGACTGTGAGACTTTCTGGGGAACTGTTAATATACCCTTGCACTGTTCATAAGCTGCCCCCTACTTATCAGCTACTGGCCATGCTCAGAAAAAGGTTTTCTGGACTTAGGATTATATCATGGGGCTCTATACAGTCCTTTCAGACCATCACCTCTGCTCTTTGTGGTGATACTGGTTGCACACTCATTCAGTTGCAAAAATGGGATCACAGTTGTGGTGGCAATCAGCATTCGCTGTGTGCCACTGGCACATGTAAAGCAGTTCTGAGGGGTATGTCTCAAAATGACATAATTCTTGAAAATATACCTGCTCCTATGTGTGTGATGTTGCTTCTTACATTTCTCTATCTGTAAATAAACTCATTTTCTTTTGTGGGATTTCTGCTTTTCTGCTCATGCCAAGGCCCAGTCAGATTAAAATCATCTTTCTCCTTCAGGCTTTTTCTGCATTCTATTTTGTGATGAACTTTTTGAACCTGACCAGTGAATCAAGCCCCCTTCCCCTGAACGAAGTGACCAGAACCATTGAGAGCTTCTGTGCCCGGCCTTGGCAAGAGGTGAGTAACACTTGCTGTGGTGGACTACGGCTGCTGATACCTTTCTGTAGCATAAATGTCTGGGGTTAATTTCCAAAGGAAGATGGGGAAGATTCCCCCAGCACCTGCAGTGGATGCTCAGGCACAAGCTGGATTAGTGGGAAGGTGTGTGTAATGACCTGGTGATTGGCTCCTTCCGTAGGTGAAGACACTGTATCACCACATCAAAGAAAAGTACCTGAGTGAATATTGCTTCTCTGGAGCCTATATCCTCTCTCTCCTGGAAAATGGCTATGAATTCACTGAAGAAAACTGGCAAAGGATTCACTTCCTTGGAAAGGTGTGTATTGTGGGGGGAGGGCTCTACCCTACACACCCCTGCTGCACAGCCCACCCCAGCCCTTTAGCGCCATGGGGGCCAACAATGCAACAAGCAGTCCCTCCACCTCCCAGTGCTGATCCTGCTCCTCTCCTGTTTCAGATCGGCAGCAGTGATGCAGGTTGGACCCTGGGCTACATGCTGAACCTGACCAACATGATCCCTGCAGAGGAGCCACCTGTGCCCCCTCTCTCCCACGGCAGCTACGTGGGACTGATGGTGCTGTGCTCCCTTGTGCTGGTGTCTGTGCTCCTGTTTGCCTGGCTTCTCTTCCACAAGCCCAAGTGCCTGCAGAAGGGGATTGTTTAGGAAGAACCTGGCGGGGAGAGGGGCCATGTCACCCTGGCTGCTCAGGGCTAGGAGACCCCAGCAGAGCAGGCTGTACTGCAGAGTTCCTCTCACTGCAGCTACTGACTGTACAACAAGGGCATTTATTTCTTCTGACTCACACTTGCACTGACAGATGTTGGGACATCAGGCTCGCCACCTTTCTCTGCCAAGGACAGACAAGCTGGTGTCCCCTCCTTGAATGGGTCGTACTTTTGTTCAATGAAACTTTGCTGTTTGTTGGTTTCTGCCTTGTGCACAGCATTATAAAGAGAAAAGTGGCAGCAGTCTGGGAGCCAGTGCTCCTGCAAGGGTAATCTCAGGGTCACATATCCCACTGAGCTCTTGGGAGCTGTCACACACAGGGTGATCCTGCTCCTTCTCTGCTGAAGCTGTTCCCAAGAGCCCTTTCCACACCAGCACACCTCTGCTCACCTCCCTGCACCCTGAGGTCTCGCAGCCCTACAGCTGGGTATAGCACTTGCACCTGGTTTGCCCCTGAAGCTGGGTCAGGCTCCCAAATGCCGCTCTGGGAAAAGAAGGGATGAGGATGAAGAAACTGAGCATGCTGGTGGTCATCAGCCCTTAGCTGGTCTCTGGTGGCTCGCAGCTCATTTTGCAGGTGGCAAGAAGTCTTTTTCCCACGTCTTCCTGATGTTGCTGGACCAAAGCTGGCTCACTGTTGCACTGAGCCATTCCCATGTACATCAAGACACGAGTTTTCAGCCAGGCACTGCTGGTTTTTGCAGGAACAGCTTGTACCAGCCAAGGATCCTTGATCGGTAGTGAGTGCTTATGCCTAGAGGGACCCCGGTGTGATCAGCGTAGCTACAGGCATAGACCCACTAAAGCAATCCAAGGTCACTCTGCTGATAACACAGCAGCCTCCAATCTAGGGAAAATATTTATTAAGTAATGTTCCTATGAACAGCTGGCAGCAGTTAATCAGCATGAGTATGCACAGATTGAACCACTCTTTCCACCAGCAAAATTAGTGAAAATTTGTCATTCATTCCCTCATGGCATAGGCTTACCCTAGGATGATGCCACTGATTGGGTTTATGAATCACTTTCTTCCATTTTTCCATTCCTTGGTCCAAGAAAAAAAAAAAAAAAGAAGAGGTAAGTCAGAAATCCATTTTTGTAAAAACACTCAGAAACCACTGGTGCCTGTCTACCTCCCACAAAATCTTGGATATCTCTTCTCCTAATGACCTGTAAGTGCTAGAGGTCAAAAGAAAGCACACATTGTAGAGAAAAAGGCATAGCAAACACATACCTTCACCTGTTTCCCTGAGCAAAGGTGTAGGCAGTGAGGAGGATGTCAGAATGTGCAACTCCTATAACACCTTATCCTTTAGACAAGCAGACACAGAGCTGGGGGTTTTCATGCTCTCTCAGCCTGTCCTTCTGCATAGTCCAGGCTGGAAAGTGTCACTCAGTTATTTCTACTTCACTCCTGGAAGTAGAAGCTCTAACATATCGAAGGACCTAAAGGTAAGGGAAAAATCTATCCTGTCCCGTGTTAAGATCTTTGGGCAGATCTGTGTCCTATTTTTGCTCTGAATTAGCTGGCTTCAGCTTCGGTTGGATCTTGTTCTGCCCATTTCCAAAGGACTGAATAACTCTGCTGTTAAAATCCCTTTTTCCTGGTTGGTGCTTGCAAGTTTGTCATTATATCATATTAAATAGATTGATCTTCAATCTGTAAAGTGCTCTGTTCTGACCTCACTTGTAGCCCATGACTCCACTTCTTTTAGAAGTTTTACATCTTTCTGAAATTGGGACACTGAAGTTTTCAGCAGTGAGTGATAGTAGAATCACTAATAGTGTGTATAAAGTAATATCTTCTCTATGTTCCCCAGTCATATATCTCAGGACCAGGTCTGCTCATTTAACAGAAAGGGTTGAGGCTGTTTTGTCCAGTTGGACTAGTGCAACTTGGGGTTTTTTCCCAGCTGTTGCTTTCGAGAACAGCTACTGTCTCACATCATGCATCACTGTCTCAATATGAGAATTCAGCTAGAGGTGCAGTCTTCTTACAGTTGTTTTCAGCAACGATAGGTAGATGGGAGAGTAACGATAGCTGAACTGTGTGATTAGAGCTGCTTCTGTTGCCCAGAGAGCCTAATTTGCACCACACCCCATCCTGTGCCACCCTCCTTGCATACCGTCTTCGTAGCAGAGCAGATGCCCTGGAGAAGCTTCCCACATGTGACACTGCATCCTTCCTCCCCATGAACAGCATGGAAGCCTGCAAAATGGTAATTCCTCTCCTGAGATCCCCATGGGGATCTGGCAGCTGCTTAGTTGTTTTCATGATGGGAACTGGCAGATCCATTAGGACATTACAGAAATTGATGCGGAAACTTCATGTGGAAGCTGGCATGGAAAAAAAGGTTGTGCCAGTCTTCTTTTCTGGTCCCTGCTAAGGGTTTATGCCAATAGAAAAGTCAAATACAGAACCTGAGAGAAGAGCTTAGGGTTAAGTATTATTCTAAGTCCTACGGTATTAATGTTGTTAGCTCCTTATTCTGGAGCCAGGTGAGCAGTTGGTGGCTTCACTTACTCTCTCCTGTCTTAATTATCTTGTTTTTTTGCTTCAGTTTTGGGGTTTTTTAAAGCTTTAAATGTGCAACCTAAAGGCCCCAAGCTAAGATAAATACAAATATGTTACATTTTTTTAAAACCTTATGACTTTTAGATCCCATTTATAAATCAATCTCTCCAGAATTAGAATTTCTAAGGTGACAACAGACAAGCCATTTGGAAAATCACTTGAGCAGACTGAGGCTCCAGGAACTGTTTGACTGAAGGCATCCTGTCAAGATGGGACCCTTGCATATCACTGCCAGTATGTGAACCTTCACAGAACAGCCTATGATTTTTTTCCTCCGTATTTCTCCTGTTATTGCAGGACTTTATTCATTAAAAATCCTTGGTCAGAGAGTTCAAGTTTAGTGAATAATCATTTCTTTGCTTCTGTCTTGCATCTGACACAGCTGTATTCAGCGCACATGTGTGTTCCAGAGCCACCCAACGTGTACATGCAGACTATTAATGATGGTCTTTTGAAATTTCCAAATATGCCAGTAATAATGTGTCACTTCTCTTGTTACTACAGTTGATCTGCCTCACTGATAATTATCTGTGCCTTATTTCTAATTTGATAGCTTCTGGCTTTAATTTCTGGCCACTGGCTGCTGTACTGTTTTTCTTTTCTGGGGTAAAGCATCTTTTAACACCACATGTTCTTGTCTAGCAAATATTTATTCGCTATTAAGCTCTGCTGAGCTGCCAAGACTCCAGACCTTGGTCTCTCCTGGAAGAGAGAGCTCTCCTAGGCTTCTAGGCACCCCTGAGATATGCTGCAGCAAGTTGGGATGAGTGTCTCTGGTTTGCGCTCAAATGTCTATGGGTCCATTTTTGGGAAAGTTTCTTGCAGGGAGATTTGATAGCTTTGGATAATGCAGGAGCAGTCTGGTCTCACTGGGACTGGTGACTTCTATGAGCATTCCCATGTTGATCCAAGTATCAAGCGTGGGGCAAAGCTATCAGAACTTCTCAGCAGAGAGAGCCTGGGTGCCTGCAGCACCCAGAAAACAGCAGAAAACAACTGGCCCCCACCACGGGCTCTAAGTACCCTTCGCTTTCCTCCCTGATAAAGCTACCTCTTCTCTGTGCACAGCTGATTTCTCTAGCCCAACAGCAAAGCCAGCAGACACTCCACTTCAAAGAAAGCTCTCAGAAGTGAGGCCATAACCTCTGCAGTGGGAGCCTGACTTGAAGTGTTGGGGCTGGCCAGAGCTCTTCAGCTTCTCTGAGAGCAGGTCTGGGCCGGATGTGTGCCCCTTCCTTCTCCACCCCAATTCTTCCCATGCTCTGTGCCAGGAAGGATGTACAGGCTCTGCAGGGCTGCCAGCTTTGTCACAGGCTCTACAGCCTGTTCAGGAGGGGCTGGGGGGGACACGCTGAGGACAACAGTTCCTGCCACCCAGGCTATGTGTTTTCTTTCTGTTGCCCAGCCCTGAAGAAATGGATCTTTGTTTCGATGCACACACAAGTCTCTGTATGCTTATCATAATAAAGACTTCTGAACTGATGCCAGAAAAGTTTTCGTGCTGTTTTCCAGAAGATGGGAGTTTGCCAGTAGTGGAATGAAACTTCTGGCACTAAACATGGAAAAGTCCTGAGATAGGATTTCCTCTCTTGTCAGTTCCTTGATGTTCTCCTGGGTCAAATCTGAAGTTCCCAGCGGAGTGGTAGCATCCTCTCCTGGTAGGGTAAGGCACTGTGGTCTTTCCCAGGCTGTGGGCACCTCCCATTGGGCTGCTAGGGCCGAAACTCCATCTTTCCTTGCTTTAGCTCCACCCTGACCTCCCCGAAGCAGTTTGTTCCCCCCTTATGTGAACTGAATGGATTCAGTCCTCTGCCCACATTTTCCCTCTCCCTCCCCCAGGCAGCACCAGTGGCATCGTGCTAGCACTGCAGTCTACCATCTCCCCACCCCCAAACAGGTGAAGGATGGTGGGCCTGTGCCCCTTGTTCATAGGGCTGCGTGTCTCTGTGTGCAGCCACAGCTGCAGCTCTGCCAAGACAAACATGCTTGTCATGTTCTTTATTCTTTCAGCTTGCACTCTCCACAGTTTGATCATTCTGATGGTTATTAGCTTGAACTTTGCTCAGATTTTCCAGTCTTCCTCTGGTAACAACATGGAGAGAACTAAAATGAACCCATCAGACGGAGACTTTCCATAGCTGGCTTCAGAGGGATCAGCTCCTTGCTGCCTGTGACCATCAGCCATGAAGAAATAGAGGGGACAGGACTCACATTCACATTCCTTTCACTGTTGCCACTGTGGCACAGAGCATTCCTGCTTCCTCTCTTTCTCCCACTGCCTCAAGATTTCTCCATTTTTGAACATCTGGGTGGGGGGTGAGGGGCATATGATCCATCCCAGATGTATTAGCCATACTTTCCAAACTAAGTCTTTATTTACTTCCTGCACTGTTTCCAAGTTCTAACATCTTATATTGTTTGTTTCTCCTTTCATCAGTGTTTTAAAACACGTCCAAATTTATTACTGGATTAAAGCTTCATTAAGGATGTCATTTTCATAGAGCTTGTAAGAGCCATTCTGGGTCAGATCAAACAGGCAGTGCATTGGCATTCATGTCCAGCTGCATGGTGGGTGAAGATTTAGAGGGATAGTTAGGGAAATGGCATAATCCTTCTATTCTAGTCTTCAAGGGCTTAGGAAATTCGTGATCAAACGATTGCTTCCGGATCTGATAGCTGCGGGTGGCCCTGTTCCCTATGAATTCATCCTATCCTCTTTTGCATTCATTTAACTTTCAGCTTTGACAAGGTAATTTTAACGTGTCTTCTGTGCAAAACTATTTCCTTTTGTTTGCTTTAAACCTGCTGCCTGATAACAGGCTGCCTCCGTCCCTATGCTATGGATAAGGCTGACTAACTCTCCAGACCTAGTAGTGTGTGAGATGAGTTCTCCGCCCACCCAAGATTTTGCTCATGGCTCCTTTTTAGGCTCGAATGGCATGGCATTTCTTTTTTTTTACTGTCGTTTCTCACATCAGTGTTGCTTTCCTCCATAGGAAAATGAGAGCTCTCCTCGTGTGTCCCATGGCAGCACTGCAGTTCCAACTCTGCCACTGCTGTCCCAGGCTACTGAAAGCAGCCTGGGAAGGGAAAGGGGAGGGGGGAAACAGAGCAAACATGGGGCTTGTGCTATTTTACTATAGCCCTGCCGAGCACTTTGGCTGCCAACTAACACCGGCTAGCGCTGGAAACCCGCCCACGTCTTTCACATTGCCTTCCTTGCTGAACGCTGGAGAGCCAGTAGCTCCGCAGGAACCCAGCAGCCCTAGGAGAAGGGATGTGAAGGAGGCGAGGGCATTTCCCGTTGCTGTGTGGGGTGCCAGCTCTGCAAAATACCATGGCTTGCTATAGAGATAAGCGCTATCCTACCATACCCATGCTCGCCATGCCCATGCCACAGCTTCAGCTACTTTGTCTTGGTTTCTTACATGTGCTGGGAGAAATTGTCACCTCCAACTGATGCTTGTTACCTGGCTACAGATGGGTGCAATGCCATTCCTGTTCCTGAACGTGTATTGCTTTCAGACTGGCTGACAAGCAGGGATGTGGTGGGATGAAGCTCAACTAGGAGAAGGTATTAATATGGTTACTTTTATCTTTATGTATGTCTAATATTCTTTCTTTTTCCAGTCATGACTTCAAAAGGATATGTTTTCAAAGACAGGAGGAGGAGGGGACCTGTGCAGATGGGACAGAAAACCAAGAAGGCATAGAGATAAGTAGGGAAAGGACCACTATAGTAGGGGTAGGGCAGAAGAAAATCAAAGTGGGAAAGTCTGAGTAAGCCACACCATGAGTAGGCAAGCCATATGCTTTGCCCACCAGCTTGTACTGTTTGCATGAGAGGCTATAAACAGCATCTAGAGGCTATAACAGGGACTCCCTGTTTTTACCAATGCTCTTCCTGGAAAACTGAGGTAGAGAGCCAGTCAGCAGCCCAAGAAGATGTGGAGAACAGGAAGGAAAGCCGTGGTGCTGGGCAGCACTGGTAGAGGATGCTTTGCTGGGAGAAAAGACAGCTAGAGCAGACACAGAGTTAGGAGCAATGTTGCATGGATCCCCACCTCAAGGCTGAAGGAAAGCCAAATGTTTGGCATGGCACCGAGTATCCTGAGCAGCCCACTGCTGATAGCAGGAGGAGCTCCTTAGTACCGTGGCCTGTGCAGAGCAGAATAGCATGTTACCAAAGGGAGCCTTTCTCCTGGCCTGTCCAGTCATGATGGCAATTTTTTTGTCTGTGATCCTATTTGGACTCAATGTTGCAGTTGTCCTAATAAAGACAGAGACTGTCAGGAGTTTTAGCGTCGTGGGGCAAGTCTGCAAATCGCAGCTGCTCCCACAACTGCGCCATCTGTGGGAAGAGCATAGAGACCCTGAAGTGTCTGTTGCCCGCTGGGACAAGGGTGGCAAAGGGGTGGAGAGGAACCAGCTTCCCCCATTTCCACAAACAGTTTGTAACCCTCTGTTAGCCGACAGCAGGGCATTTTCCTCTGCCTTTAGGCTCTTGAGCAATCTCCTGCTGCCCAATGCCTGCTGGAGCTCTTTCTCATGCCCGCTCTCAGAGCAGAGCAACACCAGACCACCGAGTGAAGGTCTCCGTGCTGGTACCCGTTCAGCAGACAACTCCTACATCATACTACGCGTTGTCCCGTCCTCCCCGCGCCCCGTCCCAGCGCGGCACTTTGGGCAGGCGGCTGTGCGGAGGGCGATGCGGTCCCTGCCTGTTTATGCCGGGAGCAGGCGGACCGCCGGGTGAGCAGGGCTGGGGCAGAGAATCTGACTGACCCGCGGCGAAGATGGGGCAGGAGATGGGGCAGGAGAGAAGGCGCGGCGCGGGGCCGGCATCGGCCCCGGGGAGGAACGGCGGGATCTGCCCGCGGCGGGCAGGCAGGGGCCGGGAAGGGCTGCGGGAGGTGTGCGGGCAGCGAGCTCGCCCCGGCGCCATCCCCAGCCTGGCCGAGTCGTGCCCCACGAGAGGGCTCGGCGANCCCACCGCCCCCCGCCCGCAGGTGCAGGGGGCTGGCACTCGGCACTGGAAAGAGCTGGTTGGAGTTTGCACTTTAAGCTCACGGCTGGGAGGGAGCCGGGGCCGGGAGCTGGTCGGGGCGCCCAGCGCCGCGGGAGGATGGCGCGGTGGCTGCGGCCCCTGGTGGGAGCGCTGCTCCTGCTCGAGGGGGCGGCCGCCCTCAGCTTCCTCCACCATCGCTACGAGGAGCTGGTGCAGGCCCTGTTCCGCGTGCAGAGCCAGTGTCCCTATGTCACCCGCATCTACAGCATCGGCCGCAGCGTCGAGGGCAGACACCTCTACGTGCTGGAGTTCAGCGACTCCCCGGGCGTGCACGAACGCCGTGAGTACGGGCGATGGGGACGGGCTTGGTGGCCACGCTCCCTGCCACGCGGCACTGTGGGGGCGCTGCGTGGGGGTATCTCCCGTTCCGGGCAGGACTCCTGGGAATGCCCTGGTGTCAGGCAGTGCCGGATCCAGCAGGGACCCCGCAGATAGCACAGGGACGCGCACGCACAGCCCGCACAGTGTGCTGTACTTGCCTGGGCTGCAAGCCCACTGTGGGATGGGGCGCTGGGTGTTCGGCTCAAGCTAATGTGAGGACCGAGGCGGGTCCATCACAGCACCCCATCGACCTGCCACCCGCTCCCTCCCAAAACATTGTTGCTCAGACGAGGAGAAGCAGCACCCAACCCTCTGCTTTTCACTGCTGAGTATTGGCTGGGAAGAGTTCAGATCCTCCTCCAGATTGCAAACCAGGAGGAGAGTGACCAGGACCCTGGCAGAGCGGGCGCTGGGCTCCCACAGCCCTGCCAGCCCCGTGAGCTGTGCAGCCCCCCTGACAGGCTCTTCTCAGGGATCTCCACTTGCTGCCACGTGGCCCTGTGGAACTTTGGCATCAGTGGCCCCTTGAGCAGCTGCCTGTGCAGCATGGAGACACTGCCTAGTCAGACCTTGCTGGCAGGCAGGTGCCCCTGGGGGGCTGAGGGGACCAGGTGGCTACCCAGACTGGGGGGCTGCAGACAGGGCTCCCTTACATCCCTGCCTGGTGCCCCTGGGCTGTACATAAGGACAGAGCTCTGCCTACTTGTTGTATGATCTTTTGCCTTTTCAAATCCTGGCTGATGTGATTAAACCCAGGGACCAACAAGTCCAAGCAGACTAGCCCCATGGAAAACTGCCAGCAGAGCTGCAGGTGTGAGTGCAACCTGAATCTGTACCTCCCTCAGTGGAGCAGCCCCCACAAACCTCATGGCACCCCATGCCTGGCAGTAGCTTGTTCAAAGATGCACTGTATGGGGGCATTCTGCTCCACTCCTGCGGCACACAGTATCATATTCAAGAGTGCCAGGAGATGGCAGAGTTCCCACCCTGACCACCTGTGCAACAGACCTGTTTGACACCTGGGGCACCTCCGCTGTGCAGCAGGGGCTGATTCAGAGCAAGAAATGAGCAAAGGGCAGTGGCAACGCAACACTGGATTTTAGACTTGCAGAACCACAGAAGAGCAGCTGGAAAGGCTCTAGGAAGTGACTCAGATCTCCCCTGCCCCAGACAGGCAGCACAGACCTGTGGTCCTGCTTGTAGCATGGGCCACCTTCAGGCTAGCACTTTCAGCTTGTAGCATGAGGAATTTGGGAAACCGGATTTCCTAGAAGGACGTGGAAAGTAACTCCAAAAAATAAGCCTGGAGTCAATGGGTTTACATGCAGTAATTCAGGCTTGTGTATCCATGTGCATAAAGTTCAGGGGTTTGCATACTGAAAAAGGCTGACAAGTCCTGTTGCAGACTCAAACAAAAAAGAGAATCCCAGCTGAGACCTTATTTTTTTGAAGACTGTGCATATGCCCAGGATTTTTCTATATTTTTAATAACTGAATTATCTAATTAAATCAGTTATCAAGTCCCTGAAATCTGACAAGGTCAAAATACTTTTCCCACCTCTGGGATCTTGCCCTGAGACACAGCAGTTAAGATATGGCCAAGCAAAATCTTTAGTCAAAATTAGATATTTTTGATGCAGTGTCTCCTCCCTGTCCAGCAAAGATGCAGGGGCTTTTGCAAGCAGCAGCTCCCAACGTGGGGCTGTGATGCCTTTTACCCCAGGGATCCTCATGGATACCATACATGGCAGCAGGGCTGCACGCTGCCACTGTGAGCTTGATCCCTGCTGGTGGCCAGAAAACTCACAGTGCATGGAAGTCTCAAGGTCTAGCAAGCCAACATTTGGAACACCCTTTTATCCCCTGACCTTTCCATGTGACAGTCAGGCTCCCTTTTTATCTGAATTCCCCTGATGTCTTTCCTACTAGCAGTGCTGACTCCAGCCTGCAATTCAACATTCTATTTTCACACAAGTAACTGCTTTAAAAATCCCTCTGGGAAAGCATAACCCCATCCCTCACGTCTCCTGCCTCTCCTTCAGCAAAGCAGCAAGTCCTGCTCTGGGTACTGCCTGCCTGTGGTCTCCAAGTCTGTATTTTGAGATCTTATTTTAGAAAAGCCAGTGGCAAGAGACCTTTTTGCTCATACTGGAGCTGCCTGAGGGACAGTTTGATCCATATTCAACTCAGCTGCTGAGGCTTTCTCCAGGCTCTTGTCCCTTGAGGATGAGGAAGGCCCTAAATCTTGACCTTGGAGGCAGGTAAAGGGGAGGGAGAGAGGAAACTGCTGCTGCCTCTCATCAGCATGGGAGTCAGGGGCTGACAACAGCAGCCAGAGGCGATTGTGCCCTTCCAGTCAAAGAACACATCTCCCCAACCCAAGGCCAAACCACCTGCAAATACTCCTCTTGTATGCTCTGAAGGCCCAAAGCAACCTGATGGGGAGCCTGAGCTGTTCCCAAGGGTGCTGTGGCAAAACTGAGGGCAGCCCATATGACAACTGTGCCACTCTGCCCTGCTGAGGTTCACATTTTCCAAGGGAAAGGGTCATTTCACACTGTATATTGGGTATCCCTTGGGCTTGTCTGGGGCTCCCTGTGGCAGGAATATGCTCTTCCCCCCTGCCCCAGCCCTGACTGATGGTGTCACTCTCTTGCTCTCTCCAGTGGAGCCAGAGTTCAAGTATGTTGGGAACATGCATGGGAACGAGGTGCTGGGCCGTGAGCTGCTGCTGCAGCTCTCTGAGTTCCTGTGTGAGGAGTACCGCCGGGGCAACGAGCGGATCACCCGCCTCATCCATGACACACGCATCCACATCATGCCCTCCATGAACCCCGACGGGTACGAAGTGGCTGCCAAGCAGGTACCAGGCAGCGATCGCCTTCTCCAGCCGGGTAGGGGCAGAAAGCCCTTTCAATACCTGTGGGATCCCCTTGAGCACACTTAGGAGGAGTGGGCATCCTTCCTCTTCATGCCCTGCCAAATTTGTCCCCTCAGCTGGTGTCGCTGCTTCTCACCTCTTGTGCCAAGGGTTCGCACTGTGTGTCCNCCCGCCGCTCCCCGTGCCTTGGCAGCCCCGACGCCCTCCGCAGCCAGTTTTCCAGCCCTGCGCTTCTTCTGCAGTGACAGGCAGTGGCTGCGGGGGCCTGTTTGCTGTCCGGTTAATAAGTGAGCTGGAGCCGGGGGAAACTTCTGCCCCGGTGGGGAGCGGGCTTGCCGGCGGGGCGGGGGGGGGGGGGTGGCCTGGCG
>WBMV01007693.1:38881-64953 GCA_013396655.1 Campylorhamphus procurvoides | reverse complement strand
GCATCTCAAAGGCTTGCCATGAACTTCGCCCCCAATGTTGCAAGAAGTGTGGGCTAAAAAGGGCACTAAACCTTTGGATCTAACACCTGGAGCACAGTGGTTTCGTATGCTTTTAAAGCTCCAGTCAAGGCAAAAGTTGACAGATTTGTGTAAGACGACAGTGACAGCAAATAGTCAATCCTTCCCATCTTCTCTGGGTCACTCATGATTTTGTAGACCTCCACCCTGTGTCCTTCTTCCAAGCTGAAGAGTCACAGCCTACACAGTTTTTCACTGTACAGTTTGTTCCCATATTTCTGAGCATCCTTACTGCCTGCCTCCAAACCTTCTTCCATTCTCTTTCACCCTTTCTGAGAGGAAGGGACCAGAACTGTATAGACACTGGAAAAACATTTAAAGTGAAGTAAAACAAACCAAAACCCTTTTAAGCAAAACTGGGAGGATCTTAGGAGAAGCAAGAGGGCAGATGCCTTCTGCTTGCTGTAGTAGGCATGGAGGAAGCAGAAAAAGGTAAAATACAAATAACTCAAAAAAAGGGGTGGTTTTGATGGGGATGTCAGCAAAGGAGCCTTGATCATGACAGTGACTTGAAAGGCTGCAGGAGGAATTGGGGTTATGAAAAAAGCTCAAAACCGTCCTTGGCAGGCAAGAACAGCAGAAATTTTGGGTCAGAAGACACTTGGAGTCCTAAGGCAGAGGCTGGTGTTCATCCTTCAGCACCAGTAAACCGTCTGGTGCTGAAGGCATCCATACCTGCGAGGGGGAGCGCACCCAGTTAGTTCCCTGCGCAGCTTCAGGCCCCCTGCCAAAATCACCGCCCCGTGCCAGCAGTGAGGGTCCCCCGGCAGGAGAGCAGACGGGGAGTCATCGCCCAGCCTGTGCCTGTGCCAGCACCACCCTGCGGGCGTGCCTGCACCGCGCTCCGCACACCCGCTCCCGGCTGGCGGCACGGCAGCCTGCGATCTGCGGGGTTGCTATGGAGAAGTGTAGCTAAATGCACAAACAAGTGCCAAGCGGTGATAACTGCTCAGGGGGGCCGAGAGACTCCAGGCTTTACAGCGTGTTGCTAAGGGATGGGGTCCCTTGGGGCATGGAGGCTTTTATGGGCCTGCCAGGAAAACCAGTGCAGGACCCACCGTACTTGGTGTGCCCTGCTCTCTCTGATGCACAAACTGGCCCGCCCTGCCACGGATTTCTGCTGGGGAGTTACTTGTTTTCTCCATCTTGGTGCTCTGGCATGATCTTGCACTGTATCTAAGCAGCCAATCTAGCTGCCTGCACCAGATGGACAGTGTAGACCCACTCGTTAATTGCTGCCAAAGCCGAAGCCGACAAGGCAGCGAGAAATCCCCCGGAGAAAGCACCAGCGGGGAAGGGGAGCCCCGGCGGTGCCTGCGAGGCGGCAGCGCCCTGGGGAAGGCGAGGAGGGTCTGCACAGGCAGCCTGTGCCGTCCGTGCTCCCCCGTCCAGCGCGGGGGCTGCGGGGCGGCCGCGCTCCGTGTCCCCGCACCCACGGGGGCACCGCGCCCGCCCCGCGGTGTCCCCGTGCGGGACACGCCTCGCACCCCGGCCGGGCAGCGCTGCCAAGGACGGTGTCCCCACGTCACCCGGGCCCCCCGGCCGCTCCGGCTGCGGNNNCCCGTCCCGCAGCGCCCACGCTGCGCGGGGAGCACCTCGGGCCCCTCGGCAGCGGGAGCCGCCCGTGTGCTCCGCACGCTGCATCTCTTGGCACTGTGGCCTCAAGTCGTGCCTGTGCAGGCAGTGGTAACCCGGGTGGGCACCCAGCAGGCAGGCACGATGGTGGTAGCTGGTGTGTCCTGGAGGACAGAGGAGCACCTGGCCCTTCAGAGTGGTCTGGTGCAGGGGGCCTGGAGCGGTAGCACTGGTGAAGGACGGCACAGGTGGTTGTACACAGATAACAGAAGCTCCAGGCTGCAGCGCTGTGCCATTCCCGGGTGCTCCTCCAAGGCCATCCACTCTGAGCCAGCCTGAGAAGAGAAACTTAGGAGAGTTCCCTGTTTGTTTTCACTCCAGCAAATGCAAATCCCTCTTGCATCTCTTTCAGCCTGACACCTTGTACTTCAACAGAGATAACTGGAGGTGCCTCCTCCAGTGGCCTTGCCAGGGCCTGGAGGCTTGGGTCACCCTGAGCATGCTCTGAGAGTCTGCTGCTCCTTTGCTGACCCTAAGCAGTGCCTCAGCTGATCTTGTCTGTGATGCAATTTGGCCTCTGGGTGCAAACACCTCTGCTGCTGTGGCTGGTGTTTGAACCCCCCACCTCTGTCCTTTCATGTGTTGTTCTCCTTGCCATAGTACTTAGGAAGCCTTTAGTCATGTCATAAGCATTAATATCTGTTTTGAGGTTTGTCATGATTCCATAACTTTCAGTTTCTTCTGAAAAGGCTTGCTTTCCTATTGCCTGTGCCATTCTCTCCTTTGTTTCCATTGCAATTCTATCTTTTCCTCCCTCTGAGAGAGTTCATAGATACAGAATTTGCAGTTTTGCAGATGCTTTGCCAAATACAGCCTCTGTACCGTGCTGCAAGACGTCACCATCAGCCCCCTCATCTTGACTCACTCTGGCTGCAAGTCGTGCTGGGCAGTGTCTAAATGTGTCCTGCTTGTGTGAGAGGCCCTCCGTAGCGCCGATAATGCCCACGTCTCTGAGCTGGCCGCTGCTGTTCTGTTCGTGAAATCCTCCGCTCTGCCAAGGCCAAAGGTTTCAGTTCTCTCCCCAGCTGCTCCTCTTAGAATTAGCAGTGACATTAAAAACTAGTACAAACATACAATAGTTTTAAAGAACTGTTAAGCTGCCAGTGGGATGGGAGGAACTGAGCAGTAGGGCAGAGGAAAAGAGTGACACTCAAAGCGTTGCAGAGCACTAGCTCTGCTAGCCATCGTAGAAGGTGTGGCTGTGTGACATCTCAGGGTTCTCAGTGCAGTTGAGGTGTCCCTGCAGTGGGTGACTTCAGATGGACTTTGTGACAGTGGTGATGTGAGCTTGGGTGAGACAGCCTGAGCTGTGCATACTTTAGCACTTTGCTACCTTAACTGGTAATTTCCCCTCAACCTCCAACAAAAGTATATTTCTAATCGCATTCTAAGGGTTGCTCAACCCCACTTCTGAGTGACACAGATTTTACTTTGTCTTATTTTTAGAACCTTTCTTTTAGGGAACAAGATTCTTTGTATCCTTCTCAGGAGAACATAGGAACTTTGAAAGAAAGAGGTCCAAGTATCAGCAGAGTCCCTGCTGGGCATTTAGATTCTTTGGAGATAACAAGCAGTGCAGAACAAGAATGATGGTGGGTTAAGAGCAGAGCTTCCAAGTCAAACTCGAGTAATTTTCAGATTTCTGGACTCCCTGCCCAGCAACCAATGCATCATAATAGGCTTTTGTCCAAAAGTTATCTTGAAGAATATTGTTCGGAGTGCAAAGTCAAGTGCTGCAGTGTTAAGGAATGTCCTTGTAGCCCCATTTCAACTTGTTTTGGATATGTACTCAAGTGTAATGACTAATTTTGTAATTGTATGCTACTTACCCCCAGGAGCCCAGCCACAGGTACTGCACAGCAGAAGTGGTGCTGCTCTTGGGGTTTTGTCTGTTCCTTATTCTAAGTTGTATTGTTTTTGTCTGTCTACAGAAATGACAAGAGAGACAACCGTGTGCCTTGGGGTGGGAGGAGGTAGAACTTGGTAACAGAGTCTGTAAGGTGTGTGCAGAATTTGGGAAACTTACCTACTAAGCTGGTGTTCTGGTCTTTGCATGCTTGGGTCCCCAGTGCCAGAGATTAAATATCCATCACAGTCGACTTGCTCACATGTTGTGGCAAGGTGTTCTGCTTTGCATTAAAAATTGATGCTGTGCTCTAGTTTCCAGATGACTTTAATTTGCTTGCCTTCTGGCCCAGCACAAGCCCCTTTTCCTTTCTCCCCACACCAACAGCCTGCAATAGAGCAGGTGAGAACACCGGGCCAGCCAGAGCCCAGCTGGAGAGTAGTGGTTTGAATGATTTGTGTGGTACCTGTCAGAACTCCTGTGGCAAATACCCCAAACTGCCACATATGTGTAGTGGGAGGCCAGAGCTTGCTTAAGTAGCCCTTGTCCTTGGTGGTCCTGGTTCTGGAGGGCTTGGTGATCCTAAATTTTTTATTTCAATTATTTTTGTTATATGAGGTCACAGACAAAGCAAAAGAAGCTATTTCTTTCTGTAGTGAGGAGATTCCTCTTCCTCCTGGGAGCCATATGGAGTTAGGAGGTGGAGTGCAGAAGAGATTTCTTGTTTCCTGCTGTGTGAAGCTCAGCAGGGGGACTCTTTGGGATCTGCTGAAATAAGCAGCATATCCTAACAGGAAGCTGCAGCTATCAGCATTTCTCTGGTGGGAGAAGGCTTCTCTCCCTGGCACCATTAGTTGGGTTTTTGTCCTACTTGCTGTGTCGTCTGTTGTTGGAATTCATAGGGTCAGCTCTGTAGTTTGGTGGAGCCTCAGTCCCTGCACTGGCAACATCTCCAGCTGGGGCCCAGGCAGCCTGGCTCAGTGGGGTGTTGTTTATTCCACCCAGGAATGTGCAGGCAAGCAGGGACCTCGGGGAGCTTTACAGAGCAACATGTTCTGCTCTGAGCAGAGAGAGTCACTGCAGGTGGCAACAGCTCGGAAGGCTGGTGAGAGCAGCCGGGGCATGCTGGTGTGTAGGTAATGTCCTATCCTAGAAGGGTGGATGAGGACTGTGCAGGTTGTGCAGATACACTGGGGCAAGGAGGAGGGAAGGAGGACTGTCCAGATTTGGAGAACGTGGGGAGGAACAGAGGAAAAAGGTAGAAAAGCCTCAGCATGTAGTTAGTAAGCTGCTGTTCTTGACACAATGGTGTGAGAAGCCAAGCGTAACTCCTGCTTTCCTCCCACTGTGCACTGTGTATTGATCCTGAAGCGTTGAGTGCCATGAGAGCTGCAGCACATCTCTTGTCAAAGCCAGAGGCAGCAGCTTGAGGGCTCAGTGAACAGGGCCGAGGGGTATCTCTATCTCTGGGAGTGGATTGTGTTTTCAGTGAACAGACATTGACCTATAATGAGTGAAAGGAGGTATGAAAAGATGGAGGTGAAATACAAGATGTTTTTCATTTTTACAAAATATCATTGGCAGTATTTGTTGGATTTTTTTATATTAATTTCACTAGGCATTCTGTGGCAGCCTTGTCTTTTGTATGTTTCAGTGAGTCTGACCCATTCCTGGTCAATTGGTCATGCAGGCTGTAAGGTTTTTAAAGAGATTGAGACATCTGCTGCACAAGAATCCACCTGTACCTCCTCTTGTACAAATCCAGTGTGCCTGTGGAAGCCCACGTGGCACGTTTTGATCTGTTTGGTGAAATGTCAGTTTTTTTAGTTATGGTGCTTCATGCTGCCCATGGTCAGTTCTAACCATGGTTCTTCTTGAGTGAAAAGCTGAAATGTTTCATTGAGAGGGGGAACAAGTGGTAATAGCACCTGCTAAGTTTGGTTACCTTGCTGCTGAGTTGTGGCATCCATCCATTACCGTTTTTTATCTCATGATCTGAGCAGTGCTTTGGGAATACCACTGGATTAGCTGTCCTCCAACCCTTTGGGTCTCTCCTTTTACTAGGGCTGTTAATACTTTTTGTAATCAGCATAAAATGATCTCTTCACATTGCTGCTGTGCCCCTTAAGTGTTTGAAACTCTTGTTTCAGCATCTTTAGTAGGCCTGCTTCCATCTAAGTGATGGTACTTTCAGCAAGTGCCTGACAATTATTTGTGATGCTGGTGATTGTTATTTGAGATTTCTTACTCTGCTCAATTTCAGCTGCAAAAAGAGAGGAGGGATAGAAGAAGCTGTCAGAGTCTGTGTGTAAATGCCTTTTCTTGGCTGCTGTGACTTGATCCAGTCTGTGCCGAAGGTCTCAAAACAATATTGTAACAGAGTTAATAGCTGTTATTTCATTCTGGTCCTTCCTTTCGTCAGCTCACACTGGACCAGACACGCTCCAGAGCTAATGGCAAAATGGGATAGGCAGTCTTCCATGGAGGTAATGTTAATGTGTGCTGAGCATGCAGGCGGGCAGACTGGGGGGTGATTAACACCCTGGGAATCCACTCTCTGCCTTGCTGCACAATGGTGTTGTGTCAGGCCCAGAGCTTGGCACCAGGCAGGCTGCGGTCGGGTGCCAGGAACATGTTACCTGGTTTGTGCAGGATCAGGCAGCGAGACAGAGCCCGTGTGTTCTCAGCAGGGCGAGTTCGCTGCTGCGCCACAGCTTCATACTTGCACAGTGAGGCTCTCTTTGGATGCGGGTCTGCTGCTGGGCGGGGGCAGGAGTCCTGCCACTCCTGACCTCTCCCAGCATGAAATCCCTGCATCTGCTCAGTTGTGGCGGAGCCCTCTCTCCTTCCCTCTGGCATGCAGGGATCACCCATCCTTGAGGTGAGAGGGGATAGTGCTTGGCCAGCTGTCAGGAGCCGTGACTCACTGGGGATCACAGGCGGAGCCCTGCTCTCCCTGCATTCTGCTCTTCCTTCTGGAGCCTCTGCGTGAGCTGTGGCTGAATGTTTGTTTTCACGAGATCTAGGGTGGATCTCAGAGAAGCTCAGGTCCACTGTTAAGCCTGAAGAATTGGACTCAGTAAGTTTCCAGTCTGGAATATGTTGGGAGGCTTCCTTCTCTAGGTGGGGATTTGTAGAAAATGTTGGCAGACAGCACTGCACGGGGTAAGACAAGGCCAAAGTCCTGGAAAACATAATATTTTATGTTCATGTCATGGAGCAAGCAAACCCCACAAGACTGATTTACTGCTTGCGAATACAGGGACATACTGTCTAGACTTGGATGGAGTCAGGGAGTGATCCTGCTCTTTTTGGTACTGCTGAGGGAAATGGGGCTGTTGGGATTCTTTTTTTGGCAGTTTTCACACTTTCTTACAAGCTGCCTCTCAGGGAATGCTTTTGACACGAGTATGTTAGTGTTTTATTATAACTGTAATTAATATATACTTGGCAGAACAATTGCAGTCCTGCCTGTCACTCTCGATCTTCCGTCCCATTGGAAAATCTTGCACATTTTAATGATGAGTCCCCAGAGATGCAGGTGTGTTAAGGAAGTGACACTCCTATTTTCATGAGCAGGATTGATGGGAGAGCTGTATCCTCAGCCACAGTGACTGCAGCAAAGCCAGGGTTTGAGTCTGCAGCACACGTGCTATAATTCTTGCATACCTCAGCCCATTCTTACATTACAGCTTTAACAGAAGAAATGCAAGAAATCTTACTGTACTATCTTGTGCTCCTGGAGAAACTACCCCAAGGCAGCAATTATGTCTGCAATACCTTTTCCCCTCTTTGTCCAATGCTGCTATGAAGTTTGAGTATTTAGAGTAAGGCAGGGATTCCTAGGACCCTGAGCTCGCTGTGGGGTGGAGAGCAGCTTGCAAGTGTCTACTACTGCTGTGCCTGCTGCTGCTGCTCTCCTGTTCCCATCAGAGCATGCAGCAGCATGTCCCAGCCACCCCACCTCAAACAGCCCATGGATTCTGACTTGTCTTTACTAATTTCCAAGCTAATTGATGGCTCTTCCATCTTTTACCCTGCTCCACATGCTCATGTTTTTAATACTGTTACTCCTTCTGCCTCAGTAGGTTTCTGCTATCCTGAACTGCAGCTCTTTGTTCTCCTGATTCACTCCAGTCCATTCATCTCTTTTCAGTGGCAGAGTGCTGTCGGCTGCTGGATATTGGGCTCTTTGTTTGTATAGCCAGCACAAAGCTGGTGACAAAGGGACAGCCTGTGTCCCAAGGAGCCCACGTGCTATGGGGAAGGCAGTGGAGAGGAATAGGAACAACAGATGGGACAGCAGAGGTGAGGGTGGCCAGGGTCTGGGGTACAGTGTTCTGGCTGCAGCAGGGGCATGGCCTGGGGGTGGGAAGAGACAGTGCTGAGGAAGCTGTTCCTGCTGAGTACAAACCCGCTTTGTTTCCAGGAGGTGAGTCGGACTGGATAAACAGAGTGGTCCTGTCAGCAGAAAGCCTTTCCCTGGCTGGATCCCCCACTGGCATTCTCACTGGAGTTTGGCTGCACCTCATCAGCAGGGACATTTTTCTCTTCTCTGTGTTAGCTTCCAGTCTTCCTAACTCTCCAGGACTCAGGTGGGCTGTGTGTGGCTGTATGCAGAAATGTGGGTTCCGTGTGTTTGTGTTTTGTTGTCTTGTCACTGTGCTCTTTCTGCTGTTGGGTAGCCAGAGTGATTTGACAAGCCATGCTGAGTAAGCGATGGGTATCACCAGCTGGGTGGTGCTTGGTGTGTAATCATTCACTGTGCACTTAGAGGCACCTTGGGAGGGAAGGAGATTGGGTCCCATTGCAGGGAAGTTGTGTCCAAATGGACAGAGCAGGGACTCCACATCAGGGACTCCGCTTGTGATGTGGGAGGAAAACAACCTGTGCCAAGGGGACTGATGGGGAGGGTGCTGACATCCCAGTGTTGCAGAGGGCAGGGCTCTGGAAGCACGTCAGAGAGGTGTTGGCAGTGCCATCCTGTGCCAGTAATTGCACTAGGACAGGAAGTGAAGGCAAACACTCACTGGCCTGAGGTGCTGATGTTGAGGAATAATCTTAAAACTCCTGGTTGCTTTGGATGGATGAACTTTTCACTTCCTGTTCCGAGAAATCTGGGAGGAGACAAAGGAGCAGCTTAAGCTGCCAGACTGCTGCTGCCCTGGTGCAATGTATTGCCTTGATGGTGATGCTGAAAAGCAGAAATGATACAGGAGAGTGTCCTGGCTCAGCAGCCACTTCCAGAGGAAGGGGGAATCCAGGACACAGCCCTTGATAAGTAGGTCTTTGCCTGCTTTCAGGTCCTCTGCCACAGGGAATTTCAGCCTTGGGTTCCAGAGCCTTGGACAGGGTCTGTACCCTCATCTCAGCTTGGTTTCTGCTAAGAATCATGGTGATGTCTCCCAGGGGATGACTGAGCCTGTTACCTAGAAGGCAGAAGGGGTATTTCCAGTCAGGTCTGAGGATACCCAGGCTGGGTCAGCCCAGATGGGCACAAGAGGAGTTCATCAGTGGGGAAGAGAATGGTGGCATGAATGGCCTCAGCGGAGTTCATGCCTCTTCTCTTGCTGGGCCAGAAGTGTGACACTGTTTCAGCTTGTGGTTCCTGTGGCCTTGAGTGGCAGCATGGGGAGGGGGATTCCTGTGCCCATCCAGAGCATGTGTGGTGGGACATGCAAGTGGGTGGTGCTATCTGCCCACATGGCTCTGGCGGGTTCAGAGCCTTGCTGTGTATGTTAGGGAAATGCTGAGCTTCCTCCCCTCCTCTTGCTTCCTTCCTGATGGGAATTCACTTCCAAATTTCTTGCTGCTTCTCCCCACCTTGCAGCACAAACACATGACCCTACAGAGACAGCCAGAGGGGCCAGACAAGGTAGGTTAGACCATGGGGGCTGCATTGCTGGTGACCCTTGGCTCCTGTAGCATATGGTGAGGGATGTCAGGGAGCTCAGGACAGAACCCCCCCTCACACTTTTCCTGTGCCTCTTGTGCTCAGGAAGGGTTTTACTTTCTGAGCATATATATGATAATTTCAGGTGTTTCTAGCTGCTAACAAACTTGTCGCTGTCTCAACCTTAGGCACTGATCTGCTTTCAGACCCTGCACAATGGAGGCTGGCTCCGTGGTACGAGCAGTCTTTGATTTCTGTCCCAGCGTCTCTGAAGAGCTGCCCCTCTTTGTGGGAGATGTCATTGAGGTGTTGGCTGTGGTGGATGAGTTCTGGCTCCTCGGCAAGAAGGAAGGTGTCACAGGTAAGAGCTGGAAGTGTCTGCATCTGGTTCCATAGATGGGTCAGCTAAATATCCACTCCATGAGCACACCTTCCATTGGCCAACACTGTGCAGGACCTGACTTGATTTACTAAATCTTTCATGGAACTTTGGTTGGAACTGAGGGTGCAGGTTGCCTGCCAGCTTTGCCTGAACTATTCAGACAACTTGTTTGTTGTTTTTTGACAGAGATTAGTGAAGGGTCAGTTCTCGAGGAGATGAATGCTTCACGATACTGGTTGTTCTCTGTGGTGAGACAGCCCATTTCCTGACTAGTTAGTGTGCTGACCCACTGTGGCAGTGGAAGGGGAGAGAGGAAACAGATGCACTGAGACTGGAAACATATCCACATCCAAGTGACCTTGTCAGGTCAAGTCAGCTGGAGATGTGGCAGCAGAGTCCATGTGTCCCCCCAAGCCCTCTGACTCAGTCCCACTTCCTCCTTTCCGCTTCAAAGCATTTTCCTGCACAAACTGTCATCAATATCTATGTGCCTGAAGTAGAGTGCAGGTCCCAAACTTCAGGAGGGGTGTGAGAGATTCCTGAAGCAGCAAGAGGCTCTTAGTGAAGCACCTGGAGTCTTATAGTCTCTGTTTAGGCAGCACTTTCTCGTCTTAATACTGATGTTAAGAGGATGTGTGAGCATTCAGGGAGAGGAAAACCAGGCCACTTGAAAGCATAAGCCTGCCTCTGTCTTCAGCAGGAGGGTGGGACTGGAGTTTCATCCCTGGCTATAGAGATGGACCTGCTATTGTAGGAGCAGTCTGGGCTCTCCTAACAGCCATAATCTGTCTTGTGTCTAAAACAAAAATGAACGGAGGAAAGTTGGACAGGAGAACTTCTCTCCTGTGCTCCATGTAGCTGATAAGTGACATTGAATTAATATGTGACTGATCCTGCTGCTGCCACCAAAGTCACTGGGCAAAAACAACATCTGCAGTTCTCACCATGGTTTTGTATCCCAGCACAAGTGGTGAAGTTGTTCTCAAGAAGATAAAGCTATTAAGGAATAATAAACAGATGTGTGTCATAGCTCAAAGATAAAGAAATGTACTGAAGTCAAACCGAATGGTTTTTAATGACCTTTAATTCAAAACCCACTTTCATTCCTGCTTTCTCTTGGAACAGCTGTTGTAGTTTTATGCCCAGCTTTGTAAACTGAAGTTGTAGAGAATTGAAAAAGCACTTTTGAATAGAAGCTGTGAAGGTGCCGCAGCCTAGTGCTCATTAGTCTGTGTGGAATAATTACTGTAACTCCGTTACTTCCTTTCTAACAGCATTATGTTGTTTCCATGGGCAGAGCAGGAAACTCAGACATGGAAAAAAAGGTAGAGCTGGCTCAAACTGTGAAGGAAGCACCTGAGGCTAGCAGAAGCCAAAGTGCCTAAATCCAGTGCAAAGCTCTGGATGTCTAGGATGTGGTGTTTCCAGGTTTTATTAGAAAATACGGGGTAAGCAAGAGGGAATTGTAGAAATGCTACTAGTCCATACTCTGTCATATCCCAAATTATATAGAAATGACATTTTTAGTGGGCTTTGCCATGTCCTGTGCTCCCAGGACTGAAATCAGTAGCAGAATGGTATCCTTTGATGGCCAATGAGTGTGCTTTGCTCCACCTTTCTGGGGCCTGTTCAGAATAGCTGGGCATCTGGCAATGGGAGCTATGGTGAAATAGGTGCACAGTGACAAAATGGGGAAGTCTCAGCAGTGCTGAAGCTGTAACAGAGCCTGTGACTCACAGATATGGCCATCCCAAGTGTGCTGACCTGACTTCTGTGCCGAGGCTGCACAGTGGCCAAGCCTTACAGAGGGAGGAGCACCAGGTGGATATGCCCAGTCAGAAGACAGCATCCAGCACTATGGATCTCTTCATCCTCGTCATGGACCTGAGATGGGAAGGAAGCAGTAAAGGCAGAGAAAACCTAGTATCTCGGTTCCCATAAACTCCATGCTGATGGCAGAGTCCCAGTAATGAACACAACCTGTTGGTTGCCTGGAGTGATCTGAGGGCACAAAGCTTTTAGTTCTCTGTTAGCTTGTAAACATTTAAAACCTCAGGAATTCCTGACTCCCAAACTCATTCCTCTTCCGCCATGTTATTGAGGCACCAAGGATAAATGGGTATTTTTCTTTAGCAGGAGTTGAATAGATACCAGAATCTGGAAGGAGGGTGGAGGTAGTGGTGGGCTACAGGTAAGACACGTTGTTGACAACTGCTTCTCCTTTTAGGGCAGTTTCCTAGCAGCTTTGTTGAACCTGTGGATATTCCCCCTTTGAAGCAGGGAGAGAAACTGTTTGTTTGTACCAATGACTTCACATCTCAAGAGCCAGGGAGCTTATCATTGCAGAGAGGTAATCTCCATTCCCTTCCTTTGCTTTGCCCTTCATAAGCCTCACCTGTCCTTCCAGGCAGATGAACCTCGTCGCAGCATCTTGTCTAGAGTGACAGAAGAGACAGATGAACTTCCTAATACCTCATGTCAAATCCACCATGGACCTCTGGGCTTCTGCCACTCTGATACCAGTTTCTCATGATCTATCATTACTAGTGAAACTCCAAAAATTTGAGTTACTTATCATAGTAACTTTACAGCTGCCTTGTAAATGACCTCTAATACCCAAATCTTAGACTTGCATTTGGGGGAGAAATCAAAAGCTTTAATGCACCTTCAGGTGTTTGCAGACGAAACTGTATCTTAAATATGTGTGTGCAAGAAGCTGCTGATACTTTCTGCCTTACCCCATCCTGTTCTTGTGTCTATCCCCAGCATGCACTATGCTCTCACAGGGTGCCAGACCTCACCCACAGCCAGGAGGGTCATAGGAAGGCAGGACTAAGAAGTGGGAAGCAATAATGAGAACAGTTTTGAACTGGTATTTGTTATTCTCTGCAGGAGACCTGGTGATCCTGGGGGGGTCCCTGGCCTCTAGCTGGCTCCAGGGCCGAAGCAGCTGGGGTTCCAAGGGCTTTTTCCCCTCATCATGTGTGCGGGAGCTGTGCCTTTCAGTTCGGAGACGTCAGCTGTCCCAGAGTGCTCTCCTGGAGGTGCCTGCCTACTCACTGGGCCAAGCCCGGGCCCTGATGGACCTGTCTGCTCAACTGGAGGAGGAACTGGACTTCAGGGAAGGGGATGTAATCAATATTGTAGGTGTTCCAGAGCCTGGCTGGTTTGAAGGTGAGCTCAGAGGCTGCAGGGGCATCTTTCCGGAGGGTTTTGTGGAACTGCTTACTCCTCTGCGAGCACCAGGAACCTCAGGGGATCCAGAGCTCACTGGGACTTGTGACACCAATGGGACAGTAGAGATGCCCCCCAAGGAGGACAAGGAGCCAGGGAGCACTTATGGTGTTGCCCTCTACCAGTTCCAAGCCCTGGAGTCCAAGGAACTGGATTTTGATGTGGGTGACAGGATCCAGATTATCGGTGTTCTGGAGGATGGATGGCTGGAGGGGGAGCTGAGAGGAAAACGTGGCATCTTTCCACACAGATTTGTGAGGCTGGAAGCCTCTGAGGGTTGCAGGGAAAAGGTGTGTGCTGGGGATCTGCAAGGTGGAGGCAGTTGTGGATTGATCATCCATCAAGACCCAGAAAGCACCTGCTCTGAAGCTCTTCCTTTGCCACGGAAAGATAGCAGTGAAAAGGAAGATGGCTTGGCTGCAGTCCCTGAGCCTGCCACCATCCTGTCTCACAAGGTGGGGAAGTCAGAGGGTCCTCTTGGCACTGACTTGAGACAGCATCAGACCTTTCCTGGTACAGGACACACAGGGCTGCATCCCAAAGGCACAGCGGACTCCCTCCCCTCTGACTGCACAAAGACGGTCAATGGCCTTCTCCCCTCTGCCCAGCTGCCTCCCCCACAGGGCAACAGGCCTGGCCAAGCAGGTGAGTTGGAGCCTGGGGGGACCATTTCAGCCTCCCCAGGACACTCAGAAACTCACGCCCTGCGTGAACAGGATGGAGACAGTCCCACTGTGCCCTTGCAGGCTCCCCACTTTCCCCAAGATCCTTACAGGAGCCAGGTGATTTCATCTTCTAACAGCTGGGCAGCATCCCAGCCCCAGGAGATCCAGAGCAGCACACAGGACCTAGACAATTGGATGGAGAGTCAACAGGAGAAGCCCAAGCCCTGTTCCACCAGCTGGGGGGAGTGCTGCCCACCTGCAGTGCAGGGGGACAGCTGCACAGACCTTGACTCCAAACTGACAGAGCAGCTGGCACAGTTTGAGAAGAGTCTGTCAAGTACCAGTGCTGAGCAGGACAAGATCTCCCGTCACTTTTCTATCTTGGACTACAGCTCTGAGAAGGACATTGTCCGTGGGTCTCCTGTGTCTGTTCCCCACTCCAGGCAGACAGAGAGAAGGAGGGCTCTGAGGCCACCCCCTCCTCGGCCCAGCAGCCTTGCAACAGCCCCTGTGCACACACTGGGTGGCCATGTGCCCAAAGGCAGGTCTCTGTCCTTCTCAGTCAAGCCCTCCCGGCCTGCACCCCGGCCTCCATCAGGCAACCAGCGGAAAAATGTGGCCCCTGCACAGCTTCAGCCCAGCACTCCAGAGCTTCGGGTGGAGGAGGGACGTGAGGACTTGACACAGGCAGGATCAGCTTCCCCCTGCTCCATTCTGCTGACTAGGATTGGAGAGGTGGAGCGAGACCTGGAGGCTTACAGCAAGACCCGTGCTGAGCTAAGCCTTATGCTGGAGGAGCAGCAGGATGAGCTGGTGAGAGCAGAGACCATGGAAAACCTTGATTTCTGTGACTCCAACATTGAGAGCCTCAGCATGGAGCTGCAGGAGCTGAGAGGTGAGTCTACAGCAGCATGGGATGGGAGTGTTTCACGGGGACAGCTGCCTCTGCTGTTTAGAGACATTGTTGAAGCCAGTCTTTTATAACCTTCTTTTAATTCCTGATTTTGGTAATTTTGTAAGCAGTCTCGCAGTACAAATCATCATGATTTTGCCTTGGAGAATCACAGTGTCTTTCTCTGGACATCCCTTCACCCTGGCCTTCCCCACCCCCTTTTCCTTTCAACTCTCCCATCTTCCAGCCCCACCATACATCCAGAGCCTTAATCTGATCCATTCCCAGTATATCCTTGCTGTCAAGCAAAAACACAGCTGCTGCAGTTTCAACCTCCCTGCCTTATCCCCTCTTAGCTGTAGGGGAGTGAGCAGCAGCTTCAGAGTGGCACTGCTGGTGGTCCTGCAATTGAGATTTGAGTTGATGTCTGTGGTGTGACTGCCCTCAGCCTGTCAGCGCACTGGGTTTCCTATGGTCTGCTCTGGTGGTGATACAGACCTGTGGGGACTTGTCACTCAGATCTAAGGGGATGCACAGAAGGGCATTGAACCTGGCTTGGGAGTATGATGGATTAGTGGGCAAAAAGTAAAGCCTGCCCCTGTGCTCCTGCCATCTGTGGAGTCCTGGGCAGGAAAATGACACTCTGCCGTTGGCAATAGTAAAAAAGAGCTTTAAATTGTGGCATATCTTTAGCTGAAAAGCTGACTTTTGGCCATTCAGCTCAGAAAAATAATTCAAGAAAGAGGAATTTGCCACAATTATATCAGCACATTTGGTCTCTGAAACCCAAAGATGCCATGTAAAGATCAGTGCTGTTAGTTACATTACACTTGATATTAGACAAAGTGTAAAGACAGGACCACATACATTTTATCCCACGGTCTCTTCCACAGCTTATCCCAGGAGCTCTGACACTGCAGTTCTGTTACTGAAACCCACGATGTGCAGGAAATGTGGGCACTGCATACGGGAGGTGGAGTGAAATGCCAGCTCTTGCCTGGGGATTACTCACTCTGACTTCATTGCCTCCATCCTCCCACTGCTTTATCAGTACTGAGGAGCACAGGCACTTTGTTGCACGATCGTGTCTGAGCAGAGCACGTGGGAATGAAGGCTGATACGGGTGCACCAGGAAAATAGAATGACAAACAGCCTCCATGTCAGTGGTGTGCAAGAGGCATGCTTGGAAGGAGGCTTAGAGGACTTGAGGCTGGATGAAATAACTTGAAGGTAGGAAGAGGAAAATAGGCTTAATCTCAAGGGAATTATTTTAATGGGATGGAACTTACTGGGAAATGTCTCCTACTGTCCCAGTGCTTCCTGGCAGAGGATAGATCCTGTAGAACCTGTGTCCTATTGGTTCTTGAAACTAGAAGTTTTAGGCAAGAACTAATGCATTATCCTAAGACATCCTCAAGTTAGTATCCCCTCTGCAGTCCTAGAGGATTTTTCACCAGTTCAAGAGACCTGAGGATTTGTAAGTAACCTCTCTGGTTCTGTGAAAAAGATGTGTCATATCCTAGCTGTCACATCCCTCCTAGGACATCTGCATGGGGCCAGAGACCATGTCTCAGGCTTCCTAGCCCAGCTTTAGTGCAGCAGGCGAGATCAGTAACGGGGTGTTGCATCAGCTCAGCAAAACGTGTTTGTGCCATGCCTGAGGCATGACCTCTGCCTTGCCATCTTTAGGGGAACATGGAAGCACACTGGAGGGAGAAAAGCTTTCGCTAAGCTTTGACCAGCAACCAGATAGAAGCTGGTGCAGTCTTGGGGGAATCCAGCCCCTTGGTCTATTATTTGTAGGAGCCAAAGGAAGTACAGCAAATATGTGTTTTTCTACAATACGTGTTTAAAATTGTCAGGTTGCTTCTTTGGTGTGTCTTGTGTACACACCGGGAGTTCACCAGGCTTGGGCAGAATTAGCACTTGCTTTCCTGCAGTTGGAATAGGAGAGTCTATAGGTCTTATTTTTGTTTTTTACCAGCTAAGAGCATGGACTGTGCATTCCTAACAAGTGTTGAAAGAACCTGAGGCATGGATGACATCCACAGACTCACACTTTGTCTAGCCTATGTTGTGGTTGTCTCTTGGTTTCTTACAGGAGTTCTGCATTTGGGATGCAAAACTGGGAATATGTTGTGTCCTGTAGTGAGAGATGTTATTAGAGTGTGTGTTTCTGTAGCCTCCTGCAAATTTATATTGTGTGTTGGCACTGAGCTCCATAACCCAGGTAATCCATTCAAGGCTGTTTACCCTGGAGCAGGAAACCAGGCAGCTGTGGCTGCATGGCACTGTGTAGGCATTATTACTTGGGGATGCTCTGTCTTGCAGGGAGCAGCTCCTCTCCTGATCTTCTGGTGACTGTGGGTGAGGGCTGGGAAAAGGATGGGCTTAGCATCAGGTTTGAGCCAGGGGCAGCCTGAAGGCCTCAGTTTGCCCCAGAGAGGTGTTGAGCAGAGCCCAGCCTCTTCTAGACCATGTTGTACGGTCTCTGTGCCATCAGGAGTGTGAAGGCAAAGGAAGGAGATCTGGTATCTTATCTTTGGTTTTTGGCTTCCTGCAGTCTCACACACAGTCTCTTTCCCTTCCCTGAGGACATTGGTCTGGGGCAGGGCCTCTGCATGCTCCAGCGCCCTCCTCTTCCCTGCCTCTGAGCTGCCTGCGGAGAGGCTTTGGCAAAGCCGTGGAGCCGGTTTGGGCGGTGAAAGCCTGCCCAGTCTCGGCTCCCCTCCTCGGGACTGGTTACTGATTACTTTGGGCAGCAGGTGGAGGAGGCCAGGGCTGGCAGCGATTGGGCCTGTGCCTCTTCGTACCCTTGCTGACTGGTTTCAGGAAGCAGCACCTGCGTTTCACTTGGGACGGGAGCACTGGAGCAGGGCGGAAAAGCAGCGTCAGCCCAGACTTGGGCTCAGGGAGCAGACAGTGAGGGGAGTCAGCCCCTGCAACACACCCCACAGGACTACGTGCGCTTATCCTGAGGCGAAACACTGCATGGAAGATCCGAGACAGGAACGGCAGCTCCTCGGCTGGGAATATGAGGACTGTGTCGCTGTACGGAGAGAGGACGGGGCTGGGGTGGCTGCGCTGCGCAGGGAGGCTGGTGGCAATGACAGACCCAGGGTGACCAGGAGGCAGTACTCAGGCAGCCAGGGAGCAGACAGTGGCTGGGAGAGTTACAGGAGAGGGGAGGGCATCTCTGCGGACCAACGGAGTATGAATGGAGACTGTGGAGGTTTTTGGAAGGGAGATATGCGGTACATGGACTGCAGGAGTGCAGATGGTGCTTGGGAAGGCAAAAGCCAGGATACAGAGGGTAGACACTACAGGGTGTATGAGAAGGAGGGCATTCGATACAGAAACTGCAGTTCTGAGATAAGAGAAGGGTGGAACAGGGAGGACAGAGTACCTGGGCAGTACAGGGAGGGGGGAAGGCAATATGGAGATAACAGAGGCCCTGGAGGCTATAAGGAGGGGGGAAGGTGGTATCAGGACTACAGTGAGGATGAAAAACATTATAGGAAAAAGGAAAGGTTGTGTAGGCAAGAGAGGGACTCTGGGGAGTATAGGGAGGGAAGAAGGCAGTACAGAGAGGACAGAGGCAATCAAGTATATAGGGAAGGGGAAAAGTGGTATAGAGAGGATGGAGGTTCTGGGGCATATAGAGAGCAGGAAAGGCAGTATGTAGGTATCAGGGACCAAGTAGATCAAGAAGACATTGAGCAGCACAGACGATCCAAAGACCACGTCGTGGACCACAGGAGTCTGGACAGAGGTTGTGAAGTTCCTGCATTGGCAGTCAGGTCCTCAGGGGACAGTAGTATGAGCCTGGGGTCAAGTACCTACTACACACAGTTCAAGACATGGGATGTTGACTACGATGGCTGTGGGGAGCTGGAAGGACCAGCCCCTGGGCCTGGGATGCTGGCCAAGAGCAACAGTGGAGCAGAGCACTCGAGGGTACGCACAGGCCGGCCGGACTGGAGCCAGGTCTGGGAGCAGGAGGACGACGATGCAAACAGGGTGGGATCTTTGCTGCAACGAAACAGCTTCTACAGACGGACGGCTCCCAGTGCCCTGCGGCACTCAGAGTTTGTGCAGACCAGGAAGAAAAAGCAAGGTACACAGGGAAATGGTGGGCAATTGCATCGGGTGTGCCTTTGCCCTGCCCTGGCACGGGGCAGCACCAGGACTCCCATACAGGTGGGGGTGGCCGACACAGATGGGAAGGATCATGGGAAAGCTCCTCACTGGAACTTGCTGAAATGAGCATCATGATTGTTACCCCTCTGAACAGCTGCTGATCTGCCTTGCAAGGTGATTTCACAGAGGCCCAGGTGGCAGGGAAGCACAGGCAGCACAGACTTGCTGCTGTCCTTTCTGTTGCTCCTCCATCTGTGCTCCCAGTGTTTTAGGTACACCCTAAAACTTGTGGCCCTGTTTTTTTGCCTGCTCTCAAGGCCCTGAGGATGTTCCTCATGGAGAAAAGGGTGAGGTGCTGGAGTTATTCTCACTGCCTGTTTTGCTTTTTAACCCACCACGAACAGATTCTATGTGTGGGAACCAATTCCTGACCCAGAGTGTGAGTATGGCAGCTGTTCACAGGCAGCACGAAGCAGGAAGTAAGGAAGTTGTTGTAGTACTCTGACATAAGCAGAGAGCAACTCGTAGTTGCATAATTCACATGGGCAGAACATTGGGGCACCTGCATGTTTGGGGGCTGTCACATTTGGGAATCTCCTGCATCGCCAGCCCCTCACTCCTGCAGTGTTCCCTTGCCTGTGCTACAGCAGTTGCATGTTTTGGGTCCCCAAGCCATCCCTGTGTCTCCAGTCCCATCAGCCAGCACCCTGGAGCTGGAGAGACACTAAAAGAGAAGGCTTCGACTGTCTTGGCATGGGCAAAATCATTCCATTGATGCTGTGTCTGGGATAGAGTCAGCTGCAGACAGCTTTGTGCAGCTTGGCTTGTTGTTGCAAGAATATTAGTGTGTGCTGGGGAAGTGGCAGCAAGGTGTTAAGGTCTGGGCAGAGAATGAAGGAGCCCTTCTTGATGGACAGGGCTCCCTGTTGAGCAGCTGTGTGTCTGAAAGCCTGTTTGTTTATGTGCCCTTTCTGCCAGCGTCTGTCCTGGGTAGCTGTGTGTGAACTGTCTCTGAAGTGGGATTGAAATGCAGAGAAAAATGGTGCAATGGCCAAAGAGATGGCAAAGCTAGAGGCTATGACTAATGAAATCTGTCCTCTGGAGATATTTGATTAAGCAGGCTCCAGTGGCTGTGTTTCTGCACTCTCGGGCTGCCCTGTTAGGGTGGGACTTTGCTCAGCTGTGTCCCCAGAGTGAGGAAAGGGAGAGGCTTTGCAATGCCAAGACGTCCAAAGGGCAGCAGGGGAGCGAGGAGGAGCCAGGGAGTGGGGTGGGAGACAGTCCAGATAGTCTTAGGAGGCTGGAGCAGTGCTGGCCTGTCCAGCTTCTGCAAAAGTTGAAGGGACAGACTGTGATAGTCAGTGAAAACCTTTACTTGTCAGGGTCATTGAATTTTAACCCACTGTGGCAGGCTCAGGGGCAGGGGAGTGGCTGTGAGAGGTGCAGGGCAGGATGCCCTCACCATCAGCACTGGTATCTCACAGCAGGAAAGGAGGGATGAAGGCTCCAGCTATTTGAAACATGCTCTGTCCATCCTGTGGCCTGTTTCTGGCTGCAGTTGTCTCACATTTCTCCTCCTGCTCTGCTGGGGCACAGTGCTAGATCAGCAACAGCCCTCCTTGGCATGTAATGCTTTGCTGAGGCAGCTGCCTCAATGTAAGACCTCGCCAGCACCTGGGAGCCTCTCAAGAAGACCCTCCCACTGTGCTTGTCAGCAGACACCATCCTGCCCTGCTAGCAGGATAAAGTCAGCTCTGGTTTTCCCTCTGTCTATGCTCCAGGCACCCTTTCTAATGCTGTCTACTTCTCTCACAGGTTCCTCCTCCATCTACAGAGTAATATAACTAGGATTTGAAAGCTCCAGTAAGAGATCATAGACTCACAGAATGGCTTGTGTTGGAAGGGACCTTAAAGATTATCTTGTTCCAATGCCTCTGCCATGGGCAGAGATACCACTCACTAGATCAGGTTTCCAAAGTTCCCATCCAGCCTGGGCTTGATCACTTCCAGGCCAGTAGAAATGATCTTTTCTGTAAGTGGGATTATCGCACTTCTTACAGATTTCTATACGGTGTAACCTGGTGACAGTACTTGGTTAGAGCACCTCTTCTGGAATGCAACTCAGATGTGTCTGCCTGACACATCAACAGAAGGAGAACCCACCTGTCATAGCTTTGCTGCTTAGTCACTATCACTCTTAAAGGTTTTGCATGCTAATGTATTGCATTTCAGCTCTGAACTCCAACCTTTTTCTACTAAATTAGATCTTTTTAGTTGATGGATATTCTTCTCAGGCAGGTACTGTAATTAAGTAATTTTTCAGTCTCCAGTTCTTTGTCGTGAATAGAATCTTAAAATACACATGTCAGAGACTCACAGGAAGCTCTCTCAGTGTTTATTCTTCCTGATGCTCACTCATTTTTCTGTCCAGATTCTTATAAGAGTGGACTTTGGGTGGGTGTCAGCACTTGCTTGCACAGTTCACCTTGCTGCACCTCCCGTGCCCTTGTCCAAAGACCCCAGCCTGCCTCTGCAGGACTTGGGGAATTCCTCGTGAGTTTTGGCTCACCAAACAAAAGAATTACTCCCCAGAATACAGTCCTGCATGTGGCAGTGTTTCTTGTCCCCATTAATACATTTGTCTGCATTAAAACTCCTTGGTTTGAATAATTCTATCTTATTCAGGATACCTTGGATCAGTTGGTGACTCATATGCCTCATCTTTGTTTGTGATCCTGTTGAATTGATGCTCAGTTCTCTACATGATGGCAGTGATTTTCCATTTACTTTAAATCTTTTGTAGGATTAACTAAGTACAGTCTCTGGAGAACCCGGTTAGAAATGGCCTCTTTTCTGCATAGTCTTCACTGGCAGTGAGTTTTCCAGGTACAAGTTAGCAAGGTCTTATTTTTGCTTTTTAGAGAGAAATAACCAGAATATTTATTGAATAATTCTACTTTTTTTGCTGGGCTTACCAAACACTTTACTATATCTGCTTACTTGTGGGATTGTGGCATTGTAAGAGGGTTTAGTTTTTTTGTCCTGGTTGAAAATAAGTCTATTATAAAGTAGCATTTTATTAATTTAAAAAATTAAACTTGAATTCTTAATTCTATCATACATGGATTTTTCTTTATATCTCTTTTATCTGTACTTCAGAGTTTCTGGTGTGTCTAGTGTCTATTATCTGGTTTTCTATGTTCATTTATTTATATTTGCTACCTTTATTGAGGCACAGATGCAGAATAGATTTTTCATCAGTACTGTTCTTTTGATGATTTTTGGATTATGTATTTAAAATATCCTTTTAAAGAACTTTCAGCTTTCTTTCTTTTTCCATCTGTGTTTCTGCTCAGTCCTTTGTTGATCCCCTGCCTCAGTTTTAGATTAGCTCTTTGTACACCATCATATTACTTTTTTCTCTGTCACGAGTTGGAATCATTCCCTGTTCACACAATGCCGTGGGACTGTCTGGACATCCACAGGCTGTTTGGGGTGATGGTTGTGGTTTTACTTGGCATAGAGACATCCCCACCAAGCAGGCTGTAAATCCAACATCAAGCCATTGCAGTGGCCCTGGGGAAGTATCCCCATTCTGTTCCTGTTCAGCTCACTGGCATATTACCAATGTCCAGAGTAAGAGTTTTCACCCCAGCCAGATCCTGCTCTTGGCAGCAAATTTAGCCTTTTGCTCAGATTAATTATTCCCTGCCCTAGTTTCATTGCCTCCCCTCTCATGGTCGGCAGTGGCTCCTCCCCTCCTGGCCTCCACATACTTCAAATATTTGCAGCTGGTTTGTTTTGTCCTGAGTCACTTCTTGACTCTGCTGAGCTGGGAACCTGGGGTTGGGCTTGCCTCGGGGCTAGGTGCAGCTCCCTCGGAGGTTCCTGCTTACCGACCCAGTGGGAGAGGTTGTCCCCAGCGCTGATGGGAAGCATGTCCCTCTTCGGATTCTGTTAGCATCGTGTGGCCCTGCGAGGAGGTGTGAGCCACGGGGGATGCTGGCAGGTGAGCCCTGGTGAGGAGCAGCTGGCGGGTGATGCAGACCTTTGGGTAAGCCCTGCAGCCTGTGTGTAGTGGACATGCATCTCAAAGGATTTTGCCTTTTTTGGGTCAACTGTGATTCCAGAGTAGGGCAGGGAAAACCTCTAATTGCATGTGTGCTCCCACAAGGTGTTTGGGCAATAAGGAATTCAAAATTTTCATTACTTGGAAGAAAGTTGAAGACAGTGGTATTTCTCAGACAAGCAAGATGAGCTGTGTGATTCCCACAGTAAATCATATTCTACAAGGGAAGGGCAGAAGCTGGAGTGTGCCCCATGTTGACACCTCATTGCCAGGCTGGCAGGTGTTGAATCTTTCACAGCTATCCAGGTGTACTAGCAAAGCTCAAAAGCAGGTGCTCCTGGGAGGCTGTGGGAGACCATCAAACCAATCCAGAGAGCTAAGGATGTGTTGCAAGTTTGCCAAAGGGGATAAAGAAAAGGATGTTGTTAAGAGGTTTGAATTTAGAGGCAAACTGCAGAGCTCCCACAACCTATAAGAGAACAAAATCCGAGCCTCTGAAAATTGTGAGTGAGAACATTGTTTCTGGAAATGTATTTCTAAATGCCCATTTGGAAACTGTGTTATGGGTAAACATGAATTTGTCACTGGATTGGAATTTGGTGGCTTCATTAGAAACACCAGTCCCATTCCTCCAGGCTAACAGAGCCTATTCTAGCTGTGGTCTTAGTGCCTTCAAAGTTGATGGGCATGAAGACTCAAATTGAAAGGTAACATTTAAATAGAAAATCTGTGAAGTAAAATGGAGCTCTGTTTAAAAAACATTTACTAGATGAGCAAAACCTACATCTGTGAAATTGGTGGGTTTAGTTAAATTCTTAATAAGCCTCATTTAGGGAAAGCTGCTACTAGACATACAAGAATGTGATGACAATCAGCAGAGGTGGTAAGAAATACAAGTGAGAGTTTTTAAATGCATCACAAACAAATACTAAGTATTATACATGTTGGTCAGATAGAAGAGCCAAATATTAAAAACAAATTTTGTATTTGAATTTTTTGAACTGCTAGTATTTGGAAAGAAGTAGGACTTTGAAGTTCATTGCTGAAGGAGGATGGTGGACTAATGATAAACTGCAAGAGTCCTAAGAGACTTGACTGCAATGTAGCTTTGTTTTCAAATGCATCTTGAAATACTCAGAAAGAGGAAGGCGGCCAGAGAAGAATTAATTTGTATGAGTTTTCAAAATAATGCAAATACCAATATGGTGTAACTGAGTAGAACTGGTGCCCAGCATTGTGTCAGGTCAACCAAGATGAGCTGATGACTACTGTGGGCTTAAAATCTGTGCAGGAAAGGTTTTCATTTCCCTTGCATAGGCAGGGACTTGAAGAAGGGTGCTAGCTCCATGACAATCTCACAAGTGTTGGCTGAATCCTTCTGCAGGGCATTTTCTGTAAGGGCCTAACCTAATTTTATTTGCCTGGGATTTGCTTGGTGGAGTGTGGGGAGCTGCTATGTTTGCCAGCAGCGCTGGGCATCCCCAGCTTTGTTTTGGTGAGCTGGAGCCAGACACATGGTGTGACAGCAAGTAAGCTATGTCTAAGGCTTGGAGCACAGCAGGGTGGTTTGGTGGTACAGTGAATTCATGAGGTGTCCTGTGAAAAGCTTCATCTGGTGGCATTTTGCCTTGGGATAAATATAAAATCCTATTATTTAACAAGGCAGTTGTAATCCTTTCCATTTGTCTACCCAAATGCTGCTGCATGGGTCATTTCTGGCTATTATTCTGGCTAGTCTTCGTTTTCAAGATTCTTCCCAGCCCACCCCATGTAGTAGTATCATCTCACTTGCCCACCTCCTCTGGGTTTCACACACCTGTTTGCATTGCAAATTAACACCTTCCTGTTTCTTCTAGGTTGTCTTCCCACATGAGCTCGCTCTCCTGCAAAACAAATGCCATTTCTTAAAAAAATCTGTATCCTTCATTAAAATAATTAATTTATTGTTATTTTCTTAACTTTCTGAGCTGCAGAGACAACCTACTGACTGGATTATCTTGGTTTAGTTGTCCCTCCTCTAGCTTTTTCTGCTTGTATCTTGTTCAGGCTCCAACTGCTGTGTCTCTGGCAGGATGTCCCTCTGAGTGTTTGTAGAGGACCTTGCACAGCAGGGCCTGGTCTGCTACTGAGGCTTTGCAAATGTTGTGGAAATGCAAACAGCAAATGTTAAACCCAGAGTCTGCTCCCAGGCCCTCCTTGCGGATTCCTGCTGCATTTGAGCTGATAAAGTTAATTGTCAAGGACTGATGGAAAGTCAAGACAGCCACTGACTTAGCTGAAACCAGCCTTTTCCTTTATGCAGTTTGGCTCTGGTTGAGGTAGTCTTAAGGATACTTGCCAGCAGGAATGAGTGAGGCCCTCTCTTCCCAATACTTGCCTACTAAGTGTGTAGTGCTGGTTGTGTCACTAAATCCTCCTCTGTGGAGATGGCCCTTTTGCCTCTCCCCAGGCTAGATTTCAAGGCAGGGCAGCAGAGATGCCAGCTTAGAGAGATGTGTCTTTCCTCCCACGTCAAGGGCCTCTTCTGAGCATTTCAGAAGTTTCCCACTTGCTGCGGCTGGAAATGGGAATGATTTTGAAGTTGCTCTTCCAGCAGAGGGGCACAGCAGTTTGTCCAGGTATCAGTGAGAACTTGCTGTTTGATGCTGATGCTCCTGGTTTCTGTTCATCGATGCTGCTCTGCAATAGGAAGGGCTGGAAGGGTTGGCATAGTTTCAGATAATTATGGGCCAAGTCAGTGTCTTATCTCACCTTGGGCCTCTTCTTTTGTTTCCCAGGTTGTTTCAGTGTGAAAAATACAGCCTGGGAGGGCAGTGGGCAGGATGCTGAGACTGAGGCAGCAATTTCCCAGCCCGTGTTTTGCGCTGCCATGCTGGTTCCTGCCCTCACCCCACGGGGCACGGCTGGGGGCTGCTTGCAGCCTGCCCAGCACCTGGGCAGAACGGGCTGGGAGCGTAGGGGTCTCTTGGGGCTGCTCACAGTGGGTGCTTTGCTACCAGGATAAGACCCCAGCCCTGCTGGGTGGCCCTGGGAGACTCCCAGGCTGAGCCCCTGTTGCCGTCAACAGAGAGGTCAGGGAAGTGATCTGAAAGTTCCTGTCCTGCAAAAACATTCTTAGAAGCGACTCAGCTGGGGCATGTCTGCAGCTCTAATAAAATCCCATTGAGAGGGAGCAGCTGGGGGCCCGTGGGAGACGGATGGAGCGGACGGGCATTTCTCAGATCAGCTATTGACATTA
>WBMV01007693.1:4897-38591 GCA_013396655.1 Campylorhamphus procurvoides | reverse complement strand
ACTGTGGTTTGGGGCAGGGGGCACATGGCTTCAGAGCGGGCAGGGGGAGCACTGTGGTTTGGGGCAGGGGGCACATGGCTTCAGAGCGGGCAGGGCCGGCCGGGCTCGGGCTCGGGCGGGGATAAAATGTGTCAATGGGCCCGGCGGAGGCTGGGCCGGCCTGCAGCCACAGGTGGGGCGGAAAACCAGGAGCAGAGCCGGGCGCGGGTGTCCGGACGGGGCGGCGGAGGGTGACCCGGCCCTGCGATCCAGGTCCGGGGTTTGGCGGCGGCGCGGCGGTGCCCAGGGCCCCGCTCGGCATTGTCATGGCAATGGCCCGGGGAGGGGGAATGGAGACCCCCCGCCCAGTCTGAGGGGGCCGCGGCCGCCATCGCCTCTCCGCGCAGCCCCGCGGGGCGGCAGGGCGAGGCCGGGACGGGAGTCTGGGTCCGGCTGCAGTCAGGGGCCGCCGGCTGGAGCAGGTTTGTTGCCCACCGAGGGCATTGCAGCGTTCCTGGTGCTGCGAGGGTGGGCTGTGCAGCAGGCCGGGGCTCCTGCTGGCCTGGGGGTGGACGGCCTTGGTCTCTCGATAGTGGTGTTGGTCACTTTCACAGGTTACACGTGTCACAGTTCACACGGTCACCAAGGTTGGAAAAGACCTCCGAAGCCACCAGGTGCTTTGTCTCCTGTCCTCGCATCCTTGTTGGAGCATGCTGATCTTTCTGGTCTGTCTTGCAGAGATGACTCTCCTGTCCTCCCAGACACCATCCCTGGAGACATCCTCGGCTGCCACTGAGAGCACAGAGCAGAAGATGCTGGAGAAGAGGTCCAAGGTTATCGAGGAACTGCTCCAGACAGAGCGGGACTATATCAGAGACCTCGAGATGTGCGTGGAGAGGATCATGGTGCCCCTGCAGCAGGCACAGGTAGGAGCTGGGAGGGAGGGCAAGCTCTCATGGATTGGGGTGAGGATACTGAGTCCCTTTTGTTCTCAGAGGTGAGCAAGCAGCCCGGGAACCTGTAAAGGAAATTGAAGCTATGCTGGGGGAAGGAGGATGGTTCTCACAGGTCCCTGCATTTATAGCAATAGCGCATCTGTTTTGAGATCCTGCTGAGCTCTCATCTTGCTGAGAGCAAGAGACCTATCAGCCAGTATCACAGATGGCATTTTCTGGGTCAGGAAATGTTCCCCTTCATTTGGTTTGAAGGTTAAATTCATTGTCACGAGAATTAAAATATGGGGTCTTGGCATGGGGACAGAGTTATTGGGAGGAGAGGGAGAAAAACAAGTGAGCAGAGGCAGGAATGGAATTGCTGGGAAAGAGGAGGACTCTGGTAGGTCACAAAGAGTGAGTTTCAGTGCACTGGAGGACAAGAGGGTGTGTACAGAAGTCACTGATAGCAAGAGGTAGCAGCAGGTGCTTGCTGTGAATTTGAGGACTGATGGGTTGCAGGAAGGCGAAGGGGGCTGTTGGGTCTGAGTGGGGCATGTCCCACCCATCCAGGACCTCTCTTTTCTCATTCACTAGATGCAGACCATAGACTTTGAGGGCCTTTTTGGTAACATCCACATGGTGATTAGCTTCTCCAAGCAGCTGCTGTCCGCCTTGGAGGCTTCAGATGCTATCGGTATGGATTCTGCTGTTAACTTTCCTTGGAAGGCTGGGATGGGCTTTGCTAGTGGCTGGGCATAAGAGTTTAAATGGTGAGAGAGGATCACTGGAACTGGGCTTTGGCTCTGCTGGTCTCTGTTGCCACTCATCTGTCCAACAGTGAAGCAGAGGAGATCTGTGTTTCCCACTGGTCACTGCTGAGAAACATGGTGCCCATAGCCCTCTGTGGCCCCTTACCCCAAGGTGAGCCCCACTCCTCACTCTTGCACTGCCAGCTTGTGCCATTCAGGCCTTGGGCTGCCTGTGCCTTGGCTCTGTAGCTCCAGTGACCAATATCTCTGCTTCTCACCCGCGGGAGACCTGGATTGACTGAGCTCTGTGTGCTGGTGGGTGATGAGGACGTGTCCTGCATGCTTTAGTAGCACTGTCTTCCTGACCTCTGTGTGTGTGTAGTGGGAACACTGGACATCTCACAATGAGGCACACCAACATTTTTGGAGGCACCTGGGGACCAGGAGACAATGAAGTCCTGCTTTGTTGCTGTCTGCAGGGCCAGTGTTCCTGGCACAGCGTGCAGAGCTGGAGAGTGTCTACAGGGTGTATTGCCAGAATCATGATGAAGCCATCGCACTGCTGGAAACCTATGAGAAGGATGAGAAGATGCAGAAATTACTCCTGGATCTGTTGGATAGCCTCAGGTTGGAGTCTCTTTCTGGCAGCCACCAGGCTGGGATAGGGGTATTCAGTCTCCACTATCCCTACCTCTCTGCTAGTAGTGTTTGGACAGTTTCAGTCTGACTGTGTCACTGCGTAGTTGATCAGGCTCTGGGTTCAAATATTTCCCTGCTCCAATGCCCGGGTACTGTAAAACCTGTAGACCCCCCCCCCCACCCCATAAAATCTGCATAGATGCCACCAAGGTACAGAGAAGGTGGCATATCCTGGGTTGAGGGTTCCTGTTCCCTGAACCCTGGCCCACTGTGGCTGGTGAGGAAGGAGCCACTTTGCCTGGCTCAGTCACTACCAGGGCTCCAGCTTGTGGAGGTTAATGCCCCAGGAGCTGGCAGCTGCTCTGGGGGGACAGGGCTTCTCACTGCCCTGATAGCCTCACTGGCAGGGTGAAGGCACTGGCTGTGGGATTGCACACCTGCCACCCCATTAACCCTTTGCTTTTCTTTGCTTTTTGGCACTCTGGGCCGGCAGGAGCCTGTACAGTGAGTGGTAAGTGCACCCTTCCTCTTTGTCCTTTATCTGTCTGTCTTGGCCTGGCTGTTCCCTTGTAACTAACCTGCTGCCACCAGCTGGGTGCATGCTGGGGGGCCCTAACAGTGCCTTGAGGGGGCACTCCTGGGAGAAGAGCAGTGTCTGTGGTATGAAGGCAGCAGAGGCAGTGGGTGGGCTACATAGGTAAGGCAGCACAGGGTTTGAGGTGAGGGGAGGTCTTGGCCAGGAAACAGGTTTTGGAAGCCCTCAGCCCCAAGGAGCCAGAAGAGCCCTGCAGGGACTGTGCACAGTTGGGTGGTGGGACAGAATCTGAGACAGATAGCACTCTGGCAAGTGTGAGGCTGTGCTCATGTTGAATTTCCTAGCGGGTCTGGTGATGGAGAGGATCCTGATCCTGGCTGGGAAAGATCACCAGGTATGAGAACTGCAAACCTGGGGTTAATCTGAGAACACCAGGAGTTCAGGAGTGCTGTGAGTTTGGACATGAGGGTGGCATGATTTAGGGGGTACAGTGGATTTAGAGGTGGTCTTCTGGGTCTGATTGGCATTGTTTTGAGGGGACAGAATTTATGTAGCAGAGCTGGACTGACACTTGGTACTTCTGTTTTGTCCTAACTTTTCAGGGGCTGCACAAACTACATTAACCTGGGCTCCTTCCTCATCAAGCCAGTGCAGAGGGTGATGCGGTACCCACTGCTGCTGATGGAGCTGCTGAGTGCCACTCCTGAAGCTCATCCTGATAAGACACCACTCACAGCTGCTGTCCTTGCAGTCAAAGAAATCAATGTCAACATCAATGAATACAAGCGCAGGAAGGACCTGGGTGAGAATCTGGGCAGAGAGAGACAGGAGTGGGTTTGAGGTTGGCATCTGCTGGCCTCTTAGCCTTAGCTGACAAATACAGTCATGGAGGATGATCTTTAAGGTCCCTTCTAAACCATTCCATAATGATATGTGGGATACTTGGGACTACAGAGGCCTGGGGAGGGGGAGAACCAGTAAGGTGATTGTTGATGAGACACTGTAAGACATTAGTGTGGTGCTTACAAGGGTTTTGATTTCTATATCAATCTCTTTAGTGCTAAAGTACAGGAAGGGGGATGAGGATAGCCTCATGGAGAAGATCTCTAAGCTCAACTTCCACTCTATCATCAAGAAATCCAACCGTGTGAGCAGCCACCTCAAGCATCTCACAGGCTTTGCACCTCAGGTAATGTGCATCAGGTGTCTGATGTACTTGCACCCTTCTCTGGTGGTATCTGCCGTCCCTCCACCCCTTTCCCATGACATGCAGCTCTGATCCAGGCCAGCAAGGCAGAGCTTAGGGTCTGAACCACCCATCCCTGCTGTTCAGCTTGTGGACGAGAGGCTCTACGTCTTGCACTCCGGGGGGTGCTGGAGTACTGCAGTGCCTTCACTGAAACACTTTCTCTCATAGCTGAAGGATGAAGCCTTCGAAGAGATAGAGAAAAATTTCCGTATGCAGGAGCGGCTGATCAAGTCCTTCATCCGGGACCTTTCCCTCTACCTGCAGCATGTCCGGGTGAGTCAGTCCTGGTGTGATGCCAACTCTGCAGAGCTTGCCATGCCCTGTCCCTCCTGTCTGCATGGTGTGTACCTGCAGTGCCTGGCCAGTGCTCCTGACCTCAGCCGTGCTGGAGGGTCGTCTCAGAGGGTCTGGGCTGCCCTGGAAGACCTCTTCTTCTGGGCAGCAAGCATGGCTGAGCCAGCTGTGTCTCCCTGGTGCAGGAGTCTGCTTGTATGAAGGCCCTGGCAGCAGGGAGCATGTGGGACCTGTGCACAGAGAAGGGAAGTGGGGACTTGGACCAGTTCCAGAAAGTGAATCGTCTCATCAGTGACCAGCTCTTCTCCAGCTTTGTGAGTGAGGCTATGCTCTCATGTGTTGGGGTTGTACCCCTCTGGGGCCCTCCCTGGGTGTTTGCTGCAGAAGGGCAGCCCCTGGGAAGCTGCAGGGAGTGTAACTTGAGAGAGGTGTGAGCACTCCAGCTTAGCTCTTCCTTCCTAAGAACTTTGATGCCTGGAAATTTATGGATATTCCTGTTAGATACACATTTTTTCAGCCCCACCTGAAATGCTACAGCTCTTTATGTGAGTGGTTTGGGTACTTTCAATGGTGTTACCCATGCTGGCACAGTTATGTAAGATTATAGAATAATTCCTCTTGGAAGGGACCTCTGCAGCTTTTGTGGGTGCCATCAAGGAGACAGTCCCTATACTGTCCTGGGGAGGTTGTGTGCTGGAAGATGAGCTGCTGGTGTTCACTGCACAGTGGGAGAGAGCACCTTGTCTCACTTCTCTCTACATTTCTACTCACCAGAAAGAGCGGACAGAGCGGCTGGTGAGCTCACCCCTGAACCAGCTGCTGAGCATGTTTGCAGGGCCCCACAAGCTGGTGCAGAAACGCTTTGACAAGCTCCTCGACTTCCACAACTGCACGGAGAAAGCAGAGAAGCTGAAGGACAAGCGAACACTGGAGGATCTGCAGTCAGCCCGCAACAACTACGAGGCCCTCAATGCCCAGCTGCTGGACGAGCTGCCCAAGTTCCTGCAATTTGCCAAGCAGCTGTTTGCCAGCTGTGTGCGGGGCTATGCCGAGGCACACTGTGACTTCGTGCGCCTGGCCCTGGAGGAGCTGACACCCCTGTTGTCGGTGCGTTCCTGGAGGGCAGACAGCACTCTGGGCTCAGTGCAGCACTAAACGCTGCACAGGGCCTGCCCCTGAGCCTCGGTGGGACCTGTCACATTGTGGAGGAAGCTGCTCCTGCGGTTCGAGGCCACAAGTGACTTGTGGAGGGCTCCTGTGGGATAATGTCAGAGCAGGGATTGTGGGGTCATGATGCAATTGTGCACAGATATGCTGAAGGCTCTGGCTGCTCCTAGAGCAGTGGCAGGAGAGCATTTGCCTTGGAGAATCTAAGGTCATGAGTCAGAGGACCACTCAGAGCCGATTCCAGGCAGGACTGCAAATCCGGGTCTGATGCAAGTCACAGGCAGGACTCAGAGGTCATGGTCCCTGCTGTGGCTCTTGGCAACTTTTCCCAGTAGCTGTCACCTAACCAGGATGTCCAATTCTGCTCTGGTTCCAGTTGCTGAAGGTGTCTGGCCGGGAGGGGAACCTCATTGCTATCTTCCAGGATGAGCACAGTCGAGTCCTCCAGCAGCTCCAGGCCTTCACCTTCTTCCCAGAGTCCCAGGCAGCTCCCAAGAAGACTTTTGAAAGGAAAAGCATGGAACGGCAGTCTGCCAGGCGGCAGCCCCTCATTGGCTTGGTGAGTTCCCTCTGCCCAGTGTCAGGGTTTGCAGAGCCCAGGACAGCCACTCACACCTGACTTGTCCCTCTGCAGCCCACCCACTTCCTGCAGTCTGATGACATCCGAGCTGCCCTCCTGGCCCGCTATCCCCCAGAGAGTCTCTTCCAGGCAGACCGAAATTTCAATGCCGCCCAAGACCTGGATGTCTCACTGTTGGAAGGAGACATTGTGGGTGTCATCAAGAAGAAGGACCCCATGGGCAGCCAGAACCGATGGCTCATAGACAATGGAGGTAGGTGGCTGCTCCCTGACCTTGGTGCCTGAGATGAGTCCCTTTTTTTGGTTCCCCTATGCCCCAATCTGAGCTCTCTTTCCCTCTCTGCAGTGACAAAAGGCTTTGTGTACAGCTCTTTTCTGAAGCCCTACAACCCACGCCGCAGCCAGTCAGACGTCTCTGTGGGCAGCCACTCTTCCAATGAGTCAGAGCACAGCAGCTCCTCTCCGCAAAGCAATGCCACACTGACCTTCAGCTCCAGTGGGGCGGCCGTCACCTTCACTCAGAAACCCCTGCAGGACTCTGTCTGCCCAGCAGACACGTGCCAGTCACCACTGGAGATGGACTCCCCCTCTCTGCCCCAGCTTGGCTCTGGTGACAGGACAGCCCCTCTGGAGGCTGGTACAGGGATGTCTCAGCGCCGCTACAGCCGCCCCGAGCCGGGCTGCAGCCCCAGCTCTCGCAACGGGCACCTCACCAAAGCGCATCTCAGGCCCACGCCCGCAGTGGAGGACAGAGACTCTGGACTGGAGAGCAGCGAGTCAGAGGGCAACCAGGTGAGTCCTCAGCCACCCCAGGGAGGCTGGGAATCCTGAGGGCTGATCCCCTTGCTTGACTAGGAATTGAAACATCCTCCTCCTTGACACTGACCGGGGAGAGGTGGGAGTTGGAGCGTGAGACCTTTTCTCCCAGCGACAGAGGTGCAGAGACAGAATTAGGCTGCAGATGGGAGTAGGCAGCTCTGGCAGAGGCCAGGATGGGGCTGGGGCAGTTTGGTGAGAAGGACAAAAGCTCACATATCCTATGCAGTGCAACAACAAGGCTGTGTGGTGTGACCATCCAAGTGATAACCTCCCTCTGTCTGGCAGGTCTATTATGCTCTCTACACCTTCAAAGGCCGAAACACTAATGAGCTGAGCGTGTCAGCTAACCAGAGACTCAAGATCCTGCAGTTTGAGGACATCACAGGCAATCAGGAGTGGTGGCTGGCCGAGGCACATGGGAAGCAGGGCTATGTGCCCTCAAGTTACATCCGGAAGACAGAGTACACGTGAGGGAGCAGGCAGGAGCCTACACCCCATGCCTTGTTCCTGCCAGGACTGCTCAGGGTCTTGGGGAGGCTGGCCAGCCCTGCAGCCTCCACTGCTCACCCCAAGGCTGTCCCTCTCACAGCTCTGCAGTGCTCCTGGGCCCCCAACACGCTGGCTGCCACCTCCCCTTCAGGGAGGAAGGGTGAGCTGGCCAGGTAGGAACAGGCAGCTTGTGTGAGGACTGGGATGAATTCACCTGTGCTGTTAGAGCCTCCTCTGTCCAGCCAGGAGCAGGGGAGCAAGGCTTGGGGCTGTGGGCCTGCCCAAGAGGCTAAGGCTTGACTAAGGCTGAGGAGCTGCTATGGGTTTACATTGTGGAAAGCAAATGCTGAGTTTCTGGAGACTCTCTTTAGCCAAGTAGTATTAAAAGCAGCCCAGACCTTGCAAACATTCAAGTGCCTCTGTGCCTTCTCAGGAGCAGCAGGAGCTGGGTCTCGCCTGTCTGTGCAGGACCCAAGGTGGGACATCTGCTCACTGCCTGGGGAAGCAGTTCTGAGGTTGGCTGGGAGTAGTTGAGCTCCACGGCTCGGATGGGCCTGGACTCTGAAATCCCCACAATAAAGTCCCCAGCAGATGCCTTATCCCCATGCTGGATCTTCCAGGGGCTCAGCCTCTCCAAGCTCTGCTGGTACCGGCAGCCGTAAGGTTCTGATCTGTCAAGTGAGCCAGATGTCTGGAACACCATCTTCCCTTGTCAGTGCAGTATGTCCTGTGCCCAAGACCCATCTGTGTACTGACATGCCCACGTGGCAGCTCAGGGCTGGAGCAGGGCAGAAGGCAAAGCCAAAGCTGTCCTCTGAGCTTTTGAGGGCTCTGACAAGAATTGCCTCACCCTGCTTTCTTGCAGGGCACTGGAGACAGTGCTGATGTTGTGTAAGGGTGGGGCCATCCCTGGGAGGGATGTGGTGCCTTTTGCTGTGTGGTGTGTGATAACTGCTGCTGCCATGCCTGGAAGGGAAGAAGTGGAGTGATGTTTATATCCCCTGTACTGCTGCTCTGTAAATAAAGATTTGCCCTGGTACATAGAAGGTGCCTGTGCAACTGTTGTGAGAGCTGGGAGGAGTGTTTGGCTAGTGCTACACTGGGGACAAAGCCAGACCGTGCAGGGCCGGGAACTTTCAGTGGGGTCCAGCATGCTCCTCTTGAGCCAGCTGCAGCTCAGGCACTAGGAAATCCTCGCAGGAACCTTCTTCATTAAGATGAAGTGATTGCAACTGCCCTCTCCCCACAGAGGCGGAGGGTGTGGGGGGGTTGGTGTTTTGTTTGTCCTGCTCGCCCCACGCCCATGCTGAGGTCAAAGCTACAGCTCCTGATTTTCGTGCCCAGGAACAAAGAAGTGTGGAGAGAAACCACCATGTTTTGTCTGTGAGCATGTGTGTAGCACAGACACCTGCCTCCAGCTGGCTGTCTTGTCTCCACCACAGTCAGGTTTTGCAGTGTGGAGCCACAGCCCAAACTCTGTCGCAGTAGTGGTTACAAATAGCCTCAGGGAGGGCCTCATTTATTTGCGCTACACTCAAAGGGAGCATAGCCACAGGGAAAGCAGGCAGATCCTAGTTTTGCCACAGAGTAGTGTTCATTCCTGGTTATAGCTGAGCCACTCAATTTGAACTGCCCACCTGTCTGTCTGTGTAACCTCTGTTAGCAGTTTCCTTCAAGCCCTAGACATGTTTAAAGTTAAACTGAGGGTTACTTGGAAGTCAGCCCTTAAGCTGAAAGACTAGAAACAGTTAGAAAAAGTAAACAAATTATAACATTCATTCTTCGATTACACAGTAATTTAATTCCATAGTGGTAAAGCATCTTTAAGGTAGGTTCACCTGGCATGGTGAAGTAGAAAAAGACCACCCCCAACGGGGGTCATGATGTCCCTGCCTGGCAGATAGCTTTTCTCCTCTACACTGGAATAAGTTAAGCAGCTCCAGTCCCGTGTGCATGTCAGCCAGGCCGTGGTAGCAAGGTTAACAGCTCACTTGAGTCCTCTGTCTCTGGACAACCAGAGCAGCCATCCTGTCCCCTTCCCTGCTTCAGAGAGGCAAATTCCTGGGCGGCAGGGAGATGCTGCCGCCAGCTCGGTGAGCGCCAGCAGCCAGGAGCTGCCACACACACCCGAACGCTGCAGCGCTCCACCTACAGCGCGGTACTTTCGATATTGCTGATGCCAGCGTCCCTCGCCATCGCAGAGAAGATGCCGTGCTTCTTGAGCAGCTCCTCGGGGCTGTCGTATTCCACAATCTGCCCAGCCTGCAGCACCATTACCCTGGCAGTGGGGAACAAAAAGGTCTGAGTTCCCAGGATCTGAATTGAGAGCTCTGCACTCCCACTGACCCTCACGCCTGCAGCCAGGTTATGCGGTTCACCTCTCAGGAGTGGTGAGGGCACAGCCTTCCTCCCTGTGCTGATCGGGTTACATGCATAAGGTATCAACAGCAAATGCCTTTATGGTCTATTACGATAAAGAATGATCCCCAAAAATGTTTCTCCCACAAAGGCATAACTACTGCATGGCCAGCCTTCCACTCCCTCTGTTCTCTTCTAAAACTACTGTGTATTACTGCCCCAGGCACTACACCTACCCCTGCCCCTCTGGCTGTTATCCTTGCATCTGCTGCTGGCCACCTCTTGCCCCAACCTAGGAATCCAGACTCTCATTCTTCTTGCCCACGGTACCTGTTGCTGTCCATGATGGTGTGGAGGCGGTGGGCAATAGTAAGGACAGTGCAGTCTGCAAACTCACTCCGGATTGTTGTCTGGATTAAATGATCAGTTTCCAGATCTACGGCTGCTGTTGCTTCATCCAGGATGAGGATCTTGGCTTTGCGGAGAAGGGCCCGGGCCAGGCACACCAGCTGCCTCTGCCCAACACTGGGAGGAGATGGAGAACCTGAGTTACTACACAGACACTATCAGAGCTTCTGCAAGCCTACTGGCATGTGCTGATCTGATCCCAACAGTGTGCCTTGCCTTCACCCTGCACCTGCCACCCTGAGCACCATGTCTTTCAGAGTCTTTCTCTCGGGGCCCTCACAGAAGGATTGGCTCACAATGGCTCCCCTGAGAGCCCTGACTCCTGAACTCTTTTCTCCCAACATCTTTTCCCAGAAGCTTTTGTGCCCTCATTTCTGAACAGCCACTCTGCTGAAGGCTGCTGTTCAAGGCTAGTCCTCTGCTCACCTCAGGTTCTCCCCTCCCTCGCTCACGAAATGCAGCAGTCCCTCAGGACGGTCTTGCACATATGTCTTCAGGTGAGCCAGCTCAAGGGCCTTCCAGACCTCCTCGTCTGAGTACTGGTCAAAGGGGTCCAGGTTCATTCTCAGGGTTCCAGTAAAGAGCACAGGGTCCTGCCATGGACAGCATCGTGTTCAGCCACACCACAGCCATTCAGCAGGGGCAATGGCGCCAGGCTCCCAAGTGTGGCCACATCCTGCCCATGCTGCTGCCTGCAGCTGGGCAGAGGAGGTGGTGACAGCATGGTCACAAGCCTTTGGAGTCTCTGTAACACCCAGGGATGCACTGACGGCAGTGTATCACCTGGGAAACAGCCCATGGGAGCCCTGCAGCAGTGGGATATGGAAAAGTGGGGATCAGCTCACCTGGGGGATGATGGTGAGGTTCTTGCGCAGGTCATGGAGGCCAATGGTTGCTATGTCCACATCATCGATGATGATCTTCCCTCCAGCAGCCTCCAGCAGCCGGAAGAGGCAGTTGGTAAGGGAGGATTTTCCAGCCCCAGTCCGGCCCACAACCCCAACCTGTGGAAGCAGCTTTTTAGACCAGCTGACAGGGCTGAAGAAAATTGGGCAGATGCTTTCCATCTTTGGTCTGGTGGGCCTTCCCCACCCTCACCATCTCCCAGACTGTCTGCTTTGGTCCCTTTCCTGCAATTTGAGTCCCCAGGAGCCACATCCCATCACTATCCCTCCTCAGCACACAGACTGAAGCCAAGAGGAACAAACAACTCTTAACAACATGACTCTGTAAAGAGTGTAGTGAGGGCAGATGCACCTTCTCAGTGCTCCCAATGTTGCAGGTGATGCCCTGAAGAACCAGGTCCAGTTCAGGTCTGTAACGAACTTTGTAGTCGATGAACTGGATCTCGCCTTTGCTGGGCCAGCCACGTGGTGGACGCTTTCCTGTCACCCACGGAGCCTGGGGGAGGGCACAGGAGCATTAGGTGGGGGCCTTGCGCTCTGAGAAGCTGGTGAGCACCAAGCTGTGGAGCAGGTGCTTCCCCGGACCCTGGTTTCCTCACCTCATTCTTCACCTTCATGTACTCGTGTACCCGCTCCACAGCCACAATGTTTGTCTCCAGCTCCGAAGATGTCCGCACCAGCCAGTTCAGTGTCTGGGTCACCTGAATTGCAGAATCAGAGGGTGCAGAGTTCAGTGGGACCCAGGAATAACCACCTTCCACCTCAAATCAGGGACTCAGCCTGAACATGAGCATCCCTGGTCTGGGATCTCTACTCCTCACCCATAGCCCACCCTCTCTAGCTCTTCAAAACCTTTGCTGCAGCATCTCTGATCCACAGCAAGTATCCTCTCAAACTGGCACGTGTGTTCCCCTGGCTCTATAGCCACTCCCCAGGTGTTGTGCCACCCCAGATAAATTCCTCTCCATGAATCAGAGCTGGTGGCAGGGCAGCATCCTGCAGCCAGCCCAGAACTCCCAGGGACAGCCTTGTCCTGGGATGAGAAAACGCTTTCGTTGACTTACATTGAGGGCAGAGGAGATAGAAAGACCCACGATGCCACCCTCCAACGTGCCCTTTGAAATCACTGCTAGAAGCGCGGAGAAGAAGACCACGAGGCTCCCAACGAACTCCAGACGGATGGCCAGCCACCTGTGCCAGGAGAGGACAGCTGAAGGGCAGTGGGAGAGGCAGAGAGGTATCTGTCTATGCCCAGCACAGACCCACTGGTAAGAGTAGCACCCCATCAGCATCACTCCCACCCAGCTCTGAGCCCAGTGCTGTACACATGCTACACGTTGCAGGTCATTTGTGGCCAATTCTGCAGGCAGGTTCATTTTATGTTCATATCTCGCAAAGAACCTCCTGTGCTGGTAATGCCATGTATCAGAGGAGCCCCAGCTGTACAACCCGCACTCACCCAAAGCATCTACCAGTAAAACATCAACACCAGAGAGTGTCCACATTGCACTCCCACCTAGCCTGGAGCATCAGCCTCTTCCCAGAACCCACTGAGAGTATCTCAGCCCTTGACTGCACAGCTCACCCTGCCCAAGCCCTGGGTACTTTGTAGGATCCACATTCTGGCTTTCAAAATCACCCTAACACGTCTTATTCCCACAGACGACACCCCTATCCATAACTCCCCCTGTTCCTACACAGACCCTCAATGCTGAGATCAAGAGGAAGAACTGCAGCACCTCAGGGACCTCTCTCAGAACCCCGAAGTCCCTGGGGAGAGGTGCTGCAGGCTGTGCTGTGGCATATGGGGTAAAACTCACCTATTTGAGATTATCCAGGAATAAACACTTTTCTGATTTATGTCCATGATGGTCTCATTATGCTGCAGGAACCGTTCTTGGTGTCCATAGGCCCGGATCACGGAAAGGCCTGACACTGTTTCACCGAAGTGGGAATAGATGGGAGACCTGGTGACAGAGTCCAGACGCCTCAGCTGGCGTGATGTAGAGACATAGAAGCGCTGAAATGAGGAACACAGTTTGGTTACCAACACAAAGACCAGCAGCCACAAACATATTGCTCTCAGCAGGGCACAAGCTTCACTCAAGCCACAGTTACTCACCAGCACAAAATAGTAGAAGATGCTCAAGGGAATGATTATAAGAGCAAAGTAGGGGGTGGCCAGGCAGATCATGATCAATGTGCTGATGATGGCCATGAAACAGGAGAGCCAGCTGCGGAAGGACATGGGAATGGTCTCATCTACCATGAAGATGTCCTGGAGCATATAAAGAAGTATACAGAAGCAGTCATTGACCACAGAGAAAGGGAGAAGCCCAAAGACCCCATATATACAGGGTTCCTACACAGTCATATGGCAACACAGTGCCAGACACTTGTAAAAATATTGGATGACCTTGAATTGGTGTTATGGTCACAACCTCATTTAGAGCCACAGCTCTTAGCTTGGGAACAGCTGATTTAACAGAGAAACTTCCTATAATATTCCCCTGTTGCACAGACCAGCTTCAGGAACTGCATCTGCATCTGCACCCATGATGCAGGAGCAGGAATTGAGGCAGAAAGGAGGACAGGACTAACTCCAGGTCCATGCATCCATCTCCTAGCTGGGCATCACATACTCTCTTATTTCAGAGTAAATCCAGCAGGCCCGTAGGCTTGATTTGAAAAGAAATTTTTATTCCCAAAAATCAAGAGATGGCACAAAAGAAGTGGAGTAGCAGCACACTTGAAATTACCTGTATTTTCCACTTCATTTCCTCTTTATGAGCTTCACTTGCATAGAAAAGACAGTATATTTTTCTGAAAGTCCATAACCAGAAGAACATCTCATTGTGGGACATGAGTTCTAGGCTCCTACCTCCCTTGGTAATCTACTATGGACCCTCTTCAGTTTCTCCACATCCTTCTTGACCAGGTGGCCCCAAAACAGGACACAGTATCCAGGTGTCACCTCCTTAGCACTGAGCAGAGGAGATAACAACCTCCTGTGATTTGCTGGACACTGTCTTTCTAGTATAGCCGAGGATGTGGTTTGCCTCACAGTCAGCCTTGTATGCACCATGCCCTTGTAGTCCCTTCCTGGCCCTTATCTGGGCTTAGTTGTGCAGTGCTCAACAGCAGCAGGGTTATGCCACTACCCAATGCTCTACAGGCCTGCTGGAACAAACACCTTCTCCACGTTGGGGCTGTTCTCTTACCTTGGCAAACCTATTCACAATGCGGCCAGTCGGGGTCGTGTCGAAAAAGCTCATGGGCACACGCAGGATGTTGGTGAGCAGCTGTTGATGCATAACCCGGGAGGCTCGCATGGCACCCCGAGCAGACAGCATGGTTGCAAAGAGCAGGAAGAGAGCTGCAAGGACAGCACAGGGGAGTCACACCACCTTATGTGTGACATTGGTCCCAGGCACCCTTTGGCTTAACAGACTAACCAAGCAGCTACAACCCAGCATCTTTGCAGCCAGCCACTGGGATAGTCCTGCATCCCACCTTCTTGGGACACCCCAGTAACTACATTCCACCACAGGGGAGGAATGCTAACCCTTTTGGAAAGCCTTGGGCCCCAGCATTATTTCCAAACTGATGAAGGACAGCAATTTTCAACCTAAGGAGGCCAGGCAGACTTTCTAAGGCAATTTATGCTGGCTTCAGACTGGTTCAGACAAGAGCTGGAAGGAAGGCAGCAGCAGGCAAATGAAGACAATGCTGGGTCCCCTGCTCCTTGCTGCACTGCTGACTGCAGGCCTTACAAGTCATATCCCTTCTGGAGCAGACAGCTGAGGTGAGTAGATGCCCTGTCCACCTACACTCACCTTGTGACACCCCCAGTGCCCCAAAGACACCGATGCGCAGGTCTCGCTGCTCCGGGGGATAGGTCTGGTTCTGGTAGTGCTGTGCATCGTCAGTCCAGGCACTGAGCCACAGGTTGGTCCCCACATAGGCAACGTACTGTCCAACGTAGCCCATGGCAATCCAGAAAGAATAGCACAAGCCAACAGCACGGAAGTACCGCAGGTACATGGAGAACTTCACCTGTGGGCCAGTTTAGCCTATTACCATTGCCCAGCAAACCACAGCCAGTAACATCCAGTACAGACTTGGGACTCCCCCCTTTCTGCCCACAGTGCCCTCTCCATCACCTTGCCCACCAGTCCCAGGCAGCTGTGTCCCCTTCATGTCTCTTGGCTGCAGTGGGACCACAACCAGCCCACACTAGCTTCTCTGAGCCACTGCCAGCTAGGGCAGCACAGTGCTTCATCCTCCATCCTCACCCTGCCGGTTTCCACAGCTTCTTTCTCGATCAGTTGCTGTCCCTTCAGCTTCTTTGGAGGCTCCTCCTGGGCCTTCTTCCAGGAACTGGTGCTCTTTTTACTAAGGCTGCAGGGAGGTGATGGGCATTATTAATCATGGGGTGTTCGATTGGTCCTAATCTCCTGTGGGTCCATCCTTATGCTGCACTGGACTGCCAGTGCTGGAGCCCACTGGAAAATAATGTCCCAACTGGAGAAGCTTTGAATGAGCTTTGTGGAAGCACCAGGGATTTACAGCCATGAAACCACAGCTCTCATTCCCCAAAACAGAACGAGCCAGCACCATGAGTTTCAGAGAAGATCACAGAGTAAGGCTGTGACATATTAATGTGAGTAAAGGCAAGATCCAAAGCTCCTGACCCAGACCAGCTTGTACTAGAACAGGTAGGAAGGCTCCCAGCAGGAACTTGCTGGGAAGCCTGCAGACTCCTGTCTCTAAGGGAGCAGCACATGGAGCAGGGGAGAGAGCTGAGAGCTCAGGTCACATCCCACCTGCGACTCAGTTGTCTCCGATGGATGCTGGATTCTCGCTTCAGGGTCATAGTCACTACATCTTCAGAGCCATCCTCCACACAAGGCTCAAGATCTTCATCACCCTGCTCTTCATCCCCAGCTACAGCAACAGCTACAAGCACAGGGATAAGGGAAGGCAGGATCAGGCACTGAGGAGACAGCAGATCCCATACACCACACCTCTGCTGCACTCAGCTTCACCTCACACCCCAGACCCAGGCTATGGCCTACCACCACTTATCACACCTTCTCCAGCCCTGCTGGAGGAGGAAGAAGGAATCCGTTGTGCTAGAGGGAGAACTGACAGGAGACATGGCACTAAAGACCTGTGCGAAGGCAATCTCTGCTGCTGACTACCACTGGTGGGACCTCAAGCAAAGGTTTGTGCTAGTTTAGTAGATGAATGATGTAGTAGGTCATATCAGTCCAGTTCGTGAGCATCTACTTGACAAGGTGGAGATGGGCCCTGTGAGGATGGACCGGGAAGAGCCAGGCTGCAGCTGGACAACTGCACTGAGCCCAGGCAGGGTGAGCATCCACCTGACTTGATACCACTGCTCCCCAGGGCACTGGGGACAAAATAAAGATGAAATGTTATCCAGTGTCATTTTTAGAACAAACCAAAGGATCTCTCTCACCTCAACATCACTAAAATATGGAGCCTATTGCCACATAAGATTTTGGGACACATATATATAAATGAACTAAAAACAGAGTAAAAAAAGTAGACAGATCCTTTGCTGGCTGCTCAACAAAATGTCTGGATGCAAATCTTGGGCAGGAAGTCCTTGTGCCGTTCATTGCCAGAAGATGGGAAGGATTCACAGCAGCCACTGTTGGTGTCTGGGCTGGATAGAGCCAGGTCAGACTCACAGATCAGACCTTCCTATCCCCCAGATCCATGCACAGCCCCTTTAACTGCCACAGCCCCACTGTTTTCCCAGTACCTGTGGTATTTTTCTCTTTAATATCCTCCTCCTGGCCACCATACAAGTTCAGGAACTGAGCAAAAGCCCCCTTGTTTGCAAGCAGGTTGCTGTAGGAGCCATGCTCAGACACTGCTCCTGCTGTCAGCACCACAATGTTGTCGACCTGGGGCAGGAAACTGATACTGTGCGTCACCAAGATTCGTGTCTGCAACAAAGGGGTTGCAGGGTAGTGATCATCTGAGCACCCCTCGCCCCCCAGCCATGCCTCTGCAGGCTCTCCATCCCCTAGGTGGGGACCTCTCTGCTTATGAATGCCTGGCTATGGGGACACAGGGCACCCAAGAGGCCTCTCCTGCCTGCTGCAGCCCCACATGAAAGCCACAGGATTCTTCTCTGTTCCATGCAGGCAGCCTCAGACTTCCCTGGATCATCAACACTGTGCCAGTGCCATTCCAGCCTGGCTGTGTGGTGTGTAGGGAATCATGGGTGCTCACCTTCTTTTGCAGCATCCCTTTTGGCCCCAGCACGTGCTCAAAGAGGTATTTGCCAACATGAGCATCCACGGCAGACAGTGGGTCGTCCAGGACATAGATGTCTGCGTTGCTGTACACTGCCCGGGCCAGGCTGACTCGCTGCTTCTGGCCCCCACTCAGGTTGATACCCTGGAAGGGAAGAACTTCTCTGGGCAAGGGGCTTGCACAGGGTTACAGCTTTGTTCTCTGCTGCAGGTGCTATGGGAAATCCATAGTCCTCAGGGCCAATACCTTCTCTCCAATCTCTGTCTGGTCACCTGCAGGCAGCAATTCCAGGTCTGGAAGGAGGGCACAGGCCTTAAGGACTTGCTGATACCTGGCTTCATCCAGTTCTGACCCGAAAAGGATGTTGTCTTTAAGTGTGGCATTCTGGATCCAGGCCTGCTGGGGCACATAGGCCAGGGAGCCCTGGAAGGAGAGACAATAGCTACCTCATCAGAGCATCAGCCTGAGCACTGCCACCTCCTGCAGCCTGTCCCGCTGAGCCACCACTGTGGGACAGTCCTGCCCCACTGCTTCCCCACTGGGCTCACAGACAGCCCCAAAGCCCCCTGCACCAGCTCGCTCCTCTCACCTGGATGTTGATATGGCCCTTGATATTCTCCATTTCCCCGAGCATGGCTGACACCAGCGAAGATTTGCCTGAGCCCACAGCCCCCACCACAGCCACCAGGCTCCCAGGTGCAATGTCCAGGGTGACACTGCAAAGACACAAGAACTGAGAGAGCAGCACTGCCAGGTCACCCACCAGCTTCGGCATGGGACCAGCACAGAGCAGTGTCTCTGGGACACTCGTCCCCAGCAGCACCATGAGAGGCAATTGCCTTCCCCAGCTACCAACACAGAAAGCCTCCTGCTCCCCAGCCATCTGCCCCCAATATGGTGCAGAGCACTTACTCTCGTATTGCAGCACTGCTATCCTGCTCCCAGGCAAAGGTGGCATCTGAGAAATGCACAGCGCTGTCTGGAAGCAGAGAAAGGGCCCTCAAGACTGGGAAAGCCCAGGGCTGGGCCAGCCTCTGACCAGTGGGAGTAACCTGGAGGTTCACCTGCCTGGAATGGGGTCATGGTGGATAGCTGAGGTGTCCAGATTTTCTCCGCTCAGGTAGCGTTCCAGCCTTGCAGTTGACACACTGGTCTGCCATGGTAGAAAGAGGATAAGGATGGCACATGGGCATGGGGCACAGCTGGGTGGGCTGGCAGGAGCCCCATAAGCAGAACACCACATCACACAGTCCCCATCCAACCTCTGAGCCCCAACACTGTCATGCATGTAAGTCCTGTCCCACCCCACTACCAGCAGAGTTATGTGCACGGACCCTTGGGTGTCCATTACACACCTCAGCCCTATGTTCTGGTTTGGGCAGAGGTATCATAGGATCCCCCTGCACTCCCTGCCCTGTGTGAGGCTGACCTGCACCAGTGAAGAGAGGACCATGGGCAGCATGGCCATGGGGAAGCGCAGCACATTGAAAAGGGAGATGGCAGTAAAGGCCTTCTGTGCATCCAGGATGTTGTTCTCATCAACCATCACGTAGACAGCAAAGCTGGCCAAGGAGACCTAGGACAGATAGCAGGAAAAGCCACCATCAATGTGGCTGTGTGCAGCCCAGACCTTCAAGTTGCCCTAAGGCCTCAGCAGCATCTTGCTGCTGGGGACCTGGTCCCCTCCTACTTCCCCCTTCTCTTTGGGCCTGATCTCACCACCCTGGTGGGACTGCCTTTCACCACAGCTCTCCTGCCAGCAGCCAAGACCATACTCAGATAGCCCCTTTCTCACTGCAGGAACGCTCCAGCTGAGGTTCCCAATATTTTCTATCACCTTGGATACAGCCCAACCCCAGCTCAGAGGAAGGTGCAGTCCTCCCCAAGGCTGTTGTGACTCACCAGAAAGGGGGCACACGTAAACACAAAGATAGAGACTGACTGCAGGTAACTGAAGTTCAGCAAGTTCTTGAGCTCATGTGCCCGTATGTCATTAACTCTCTTCTCAAATGAGGGCTCCCAGGCAAAAAGCTTCAGGATCTGCAGGATGAGCAGGGTGAGCAGATGCTGGCTTCACAGGAAAACCCATCTCCACACTCCACTCACTGGTGGCCAGCACCTCCATCACCAGGTCCTGGCTTGCTTGGCCATTGCATCTCCCCCCCCGACCCCACCCCATGGCTTATAGCAGTCCCCCACTTTCACACTGCCGCTCCCTCAGTCTCAGCTTACAGGTCTCTGCCACCATGGCAGTGGGCTCACTACCAGGAAACAGTCAGAAGACTCTCTCTTGGCTCCTAACTTTTGGTCCAGGTACCCAGAGCTACTCCCCACCCAACTTTTCAAAAGGTGAGGAAGCCAAGGGAATTGCAGAGACTGAGGCTTGGATTCCCCAAACACAGGGGTCCCAAGCTAGACTGTAACACTGGTGCTGTAGGGTGTGCTCCCTCCAGGTACAGTGCACCAAGAAGAGATGTGCAGCAGCTGCCTGGGGAGTCTCCACTCCACTGCTCACCTTGATTCCATTGAGGATTTCAGTCATTATTTTCATGCGTTCATCCTTGTTCTTCATGTTCCTCACCTACAAACAGAAGAACAAGACATCACCTAAATCAGACAGCAGCTCACCCTTGGACGTACATCTGGGCTACCAGAGGGAAGGGAAAGATGGGCTTCAGAACCCAGAGAAGTCATCCCACAAAGCCAGACCTTGGCTCCCTGTGGCTCTGGACAACCTTGGGAAAAACAACACCCTGCTGTCAAGTAGAAGCTAAAGCTTTTTCTTATGGTTAGCAGTATCGCATTTTCAGTCCTCAAGGCTGCCCCTAGTCTTGCTCAAATTCAGCTATGATGGTAGAACAGATCTCACCTGTCTCCTGCTCATAGCAGCAGATCATCCCCAGCTCAGGCTACCCCCAGATCAAGTGAGATCAACCTCCTAGGCTGAGAGACATCCACAGTGTAACAGAAAATGGTAGGGGAGTGTGGAAAATGAGGGAAGGGAGCAACAGTGGGCTTCAGGAGCGGGAGACCAGGGAGGATCTTGCACCCACCACTGACCTGAATGGTTTTGGCCTTGGCAACCAGGAATGCATTTATGGGGATGAGCAGCACCATGACTGCAAGGCCTGCCAATACAGAGGGGCCCAGCTCTCGCCAGAGGAAGACAACAGACAGGATAATTTGCAGGGGGCATGACCACAGCTGGTGAACAAAGTTGGCCATGTCCATGAACCTCTGGGCATCAGCTGACATCAGATTCACAGTCTCTCCCACTGTGGACTCCTTGCGTGTGGCACCGGACATGGTGAGTGACTGGAAAGAGAAAGCATAGTCACTGCAAGCCAGTCTGGGAGCAGCCTGGCCCCCAGCAGCATGGCACAGAGCAGGCATTTAGCAGGCCAGGCTGAAACTGCTCCTAGGTTTGCTCCTGGTGCCTCTCTGCTGGCCACAGGTGCTCTTCTCACTCCCTGCACACCAGGAGCCACTGGATGCTGGGTGAAAATAAATTCACTCCCGTGCAGGAATCCTAGTGGCAACTGCCCTAGGTGTTGCAGTGCTCTGAAGCAAAACCTGCCTCAGCCCGGGGTATTGGTCAAACAGCTGCAGCACCCAGGTTCCAAGCAGAACTAGGACCCACAGTGTCCCCGGTGCTGAGTGGGTGTCCCACAAGCCAAGATTCCCCTGTTCCTTCCTGAGAAGTAAAGTGCATACACTCCAGTTGCACCAGGTTAATGGGACAGGCAATGGAAGAAAGCCAATAGGGATGATGACAGGACCATACAAACCTTCTTGTAAATGGCAGCGATGAGACTGGCACGCACATTTATGCCAAGCTGGAAGCACAAGCTGAAGTGCTGCTGCAGGCAGAGGGACTGGATCAGCGCCGTCAGGAAGAGCAGGATGGCATATAAATAGCCTTGCCAGGCAAAGGACTCTTCATCTGACACAAAGGCAATCAGCAGCCTGGAGGGTAAAGAAACCCATGAGGCCCCCACTCTACTGAGACAGACCCAAGCAGGATGCTCCAAATGAATGGAGGGAGAGCATCCTCACAAGACCCAGTGACTGAGACCCTGCCCCAGAACTCTGGCTCAATGCTCAGCAAGCTGGGGACCCTTGATCTGATGGGTGTCCCTGTTCTGCCAGGGACACTGCATTTCACATATAGCAGTGTGTCAAGAATGTCAGATCATCCACAGAGGCAGTGCCACTCTGCAAAATGAACTGGGGAGGCCCTGTTGGGCTGAGCCCAAGTGAATCATGAAGGACCCCAAAGAATAGCCAGGACTGTCTCCAGAGAGGAAGCAGGACCACATAATTTTCCCAACTTTGGTGAGGGCACAAAATGTTCCAAGAGTGTGGGACTGTGTTAGCTACACATATGGAGAGGGTGGGCCTGGATACAGTGCACAGAGGGAAGTGGTGAGGCTGGGTGCAAAGTCAGGACAGAGCATGGACAGGGACAAAGAGAAAGGACTCACTTCAGCAGCTGGGGGCTGACAAACACAAGTCCATCATGCACCACCTTGAATGCCACTGCTAGCACAAGGTTTTGCCAGAAGGTCTTGCCCAGGGTTTTCATCAACCAACCCCTGGCATAATCCCCATGAGGGCCAGAGTCTTCTTTGTCTCCCTTCTTCTTCTTCTTCTTTGGCTGCTTCTCCTCCTGAAGGGAAGACCACACAGAAGTGAAGGAGCTGATTGGGCAGGCTTCCTGCACCTCAAGGATGCTTCCAGGGCAGCATCACAGACACAGACCCTAGATCAGGTACCCTCATTTGCTTCACCTCCTGTCACTGATCTCTGCCCGCGTCATACACACCTAGGACTAATATATCTCTTGTGTGTCAAAGACAATTGTTGCAAAGCCCAAACCACCCTCAACCTCTTGGTCTCAAAATCAGGCACCACAGGAAGAACCTGAGGCCAGGGATGATCATGGAGTGATGTTCACTCTGACCTTGTTGCTGGGAGGTATCTGGCATAGGGAAAGATAGAGATAAGGGAGCTGCTTGTATTGCAGACTCGAGGGTGGTTCCTCTCCTTCTGTAGGGCAGAAGGATGTAAACTTTCTTGGTCTCTGAAAACATGGAGATCTGCCAAGGACAGGGAAGACCCTGTCATGGCTTCCCCTATCCCTGTCCACAGCCCTGCAGAATCAAAGAGGGCCTGTAGGGAGGTGAGGTGATCCTAATCCCTGAGGCTGGACCTGAATCTCTCAGTCCCATACAAAGCCAAGAGTAGGAATGGATTTACCAGCACCAGGATGTCTTGGCTCTGGGCCTTGGTCATGTTGTTCCCATGGTCTGGGTCACCTTCCCGGCGTCTTTTCTTGCGTTTCCGTTTCTCCAGTTCTGCTTGAGCCTTCCGCATCGCAGTCTTCATGTTCTTCTCAAAAACAGCGTAAAGAGCCTGTGTCCTGTCTTTATCTTTCAATTCCCAGACATCCTCTATCTCCAAAGGCTTGCGATAGCCCTTGACAACAATGCTGTGGGGCAAAGAAATCTCTCAGCAAGTTTCCTGCATGACCCTTGTTGGAGTCCTTGCTGCAAATGCAAGGATTTCACACTCAGCCTAGCATTGGGCTCAGGTTGCACAGACAGAACCCAGTGTGGTGCCTCTCATTGCTAACTCCAAACACCCTGTACTACAGATTTCCTCAAACAGGGCTGGGTCAGCCCTGAAGCTCCCCAGTATTTTTCCAGCCTAACCTCCCATGGAGCTCTACTCACCTGGTGTACCATTCAAAGGTGATGGAGCTCAGGAAGGAAGCTGTCACCTCTGGGTTCTGTAGTACAAAGCAAAGTGGGTATCAAGAGATCATTGATGTTAAGGGGTGGTGTTGACAAGAGTTGACTTAGCACCCCCAGCCATTAAGGAACACCAAAAGTTTCCAACTGTGGCAGACCCTGTCCCAGGAACCCCATCTTACAGCCAGCAGCAGCCCCCCTTGGATATACATGCAGTTGCCCCAGGTTGCAGGCTCCAGCTCTTGCTGTGCCACACGCTGAAGCCCTCAGGTCTTCCCTCCCCAAGGGGCCTGAGGCACGGAGCTCCAAACTCAATGCATGGAGCTCACCCTGCCCAACACAATGCACGGGATGTGGCACCCCGAGCCCACTCCCACATGGTCATTGCACCTTCTTCCTGATTTCCTTTGTTTCTGGGGCAACATCTGAGAAGCTTGAGACAAGGAAGAGCAGCAGCTGGAGCCCATAGGAGATGAAGAAGAGGATAAACTGTGGCAAGTCGGAGATTGGCTCCTGAAGGAATGGAAAGCCCAGGGTTATTGTTGAGGGTTGTCTCATCACCACCTGGTATTCAGAGACAACATCCATCCCCAGAACAGTGAACATGGTTGAGCACAACAGGGCAGTGTAAAACTTGCTCTGCATCCTGGATCAGCTTCCTTTTGTCACTTCTCCCTGACCTCCTCCTGTAAGTCTGTAACAGGAGAAACTGGTCCTGGAATGCTTATACCTCCCCAGAGAGATAGGATCAATTCAAACAGCAACTCCTTCTCAGGTCTTTTCTGGTTCCCCAAGGTTTCCAGGACAGCTGGGATCTCTGTGATACCACAGAGAGCTTGCTAAGAGACAAGTATGAAGGAACTTTCTTTGGGAAGAGAACATGATCATAGGGAAGCACAGAGCTTCCTGTCAAACCTGACCTGCAGGGCTCTCCGGACAAGTGACTGGAACGGCAGTATCCCACAGAGCAGGGACAGTGTCCAGAAGCAGAAAAGTACCCCCGAGTCTCTGCACAAGCAGAAGCGTCGTGCCTCATGGACCAGCAGGACCAGGAGCTGGGGGAAGGAAGATCAGTCAGAGGTTCAGGTAGGGCTGCAGAACTAGGTCTGAGCTCTAAAAGTGTCTTTGAAGCATATGTCCTGGGATGTTAGTGCTCGTGATCTGCTGGGATTCACTGCCTTGAATACACTGAGCTCGCAGTGCCTAAGCTCATTGCCAACCCTACATAAGCTTCAGAGTTAATGGCACAGGGCAAAGGTTTATTTCAGGAAGATGTAAGATCAGGTCTGAAGCTACCCTGACATTACAGCATGGCACTATTTCTCTTTTTAGCTATTCTCACTCCAAATTCTCAGACATGCCCAGCCATGAAGGGTCACACACTCTGTCCTGCATATCACCTTCAGAACTGGAACTAAACCCAGGTCACATCCCAGCAGTGCAGTCTCTATGGGCGGTCCTCTTGCCTTATCATCTCACATGGACTCTGCATGTGAAACTAAATGACATAACAAAATATGAAGGAAAGGGTGGGGGTGTTACTTTTGCTTTTAAGTGTAGCTACTGAGCATTTTGGCTTTGTTAAGACTGTTAGAATATCCCATGCCTTACAGAAGATTTGTGTAACTTCCATGTACATATTCCATCAATGTGATAATCTTTATGTCCTCAGCTTTCTCCTCTGCCTGGGCACCCTGTGGTACTTCCTGACTCTCTGCACAAAAGTGAGCAGTAACCCATGTGAAGCTGTGAGACATCAGAGCAGCAAGCCATGGTCTGATGTTCATGACATGCAATCAGTCCTGTGAAACCGATATTGCTGCGAGTCAGGCCTCTGTCAGACACAGCTCAGCTACACACACAGCCATAGAACGTATCCCAGTTTTAAGGATAAAGGCAGGGAGCACTGTAAAATCAGACACTTGTCCTCAATGTATTGCCCTTATGCACCACTCACACATGTTCAGGGCTAGTCCCTACCCAATTTCCAGCTTCTGCTTCCCTCATGGACACAGCTTCCCACTGATTTCTGTGCTAGGGAAGTTTTCTGCTGCTTGGCCCTGCGGTCTCACACTCTGTCTCTTTGGTGACAAACAGCACTTTACCAGCTGATCCCTTACCCAGGTGGCAATGTACAGGCTGGGGTTTGTGTACTGGACAGCTGGCACAGTGTCCTGCTCTGAGGCCTCTACAAATGCCAGGGCCAACTCCGCCACGGCCGTCACCAGCAGCAAAGCAGCCAGCACCTGTGAGGAGAGACCCAATCCATTGTGGAAACTGGGAAACACTGGGAGACAACACAGTTTGGCATAAAAGCACTGTGATCTGTATACTATTACACCCTTCTTAACCCAAACTTGGCCTGGGAGAGCTTTCATCCCTGTGAAGCTGCAACAGTTCCACAGGAGCACTGCCATCATTTTAAGTTTGGAGGATAACAGACCACAAGACAGACCCCAGTATACACTCTGCCCTCCTTCCCAATGCACTCTACCTCTGTTGTCTCCTCTGTCCCGGATATGCCTCGTCCTGAAGTCCCCTTTATATTTCTGTCCCAGATGGTGTCCTATCGTATTGCTCTTTCCCGCAGTTCTTATCTCTCCATCCCACACCTGACTCCAGAGTAGAGGCTTTTCACTCACACCACCTCCACTTCAGGCTGCTCCAGCCTGTCACCTGTGCCCCCTCAGCCCCACTCTACCTGTTTGATGATGTACAGTTTGGTCACAGATGATTTCTTGGCTTTGGATTTGCACATGGGCAAGAGCTGCCATGGAGCCAAAATCCAGAAGAAGCCAAGGGAGACCCAGACCAGCACAGTCTGCTGGAAGCACACAGGCAGGTCGGCATCTGGACGAGCAAGGTAGGAATCATTCTGGGGGCAGCAAGGACAGAAAACAAAGTCACTTGGGATGGACTGACTGTCACCTGGCTCACAGTACAAGAGCCAGCACTCCTATAGGTCCTGCCCACCCCATCACATCCCCCCCTCAACACCCACCCTCTTGGCTGAGCATTTCAGAACTCAGCCAACGTCTGAGGTGGTATCCCTTTCCCCATCTATCTGCCTGAACCTGGGATGGCCTCCACCACAACTGCTCCTTGTTGGAGCCAAGCCAGCTGAAGCAGCTGGACATAAATCATCACCAAGAGGTCCATGAAGGGTGTTCTGTGTTCCCAGCTGGGAAAAAACCAGCCAAGGCTCACTTAGGGAGCTGTCATTGCCTCAGTGTCCTGTGAATACCATGCAGGCGTTGCACAGCACTCAGTGCTGTGGCAGTCCTGGGTAAATACCAGAACCTCTGCAATTGCTGGCAGTCAGGTCCCACTGGCAGGACAAGCCGTGAGCCTTGGGATCTACTGCTCTCCCCTCCACTGAGTGTCCTACTCCAAGAATGAGTGACAGGGATGATGCAGCCACTCACCCAGAAGACGGAGCCACAGAACTCTTCCAGGGCTGCTGACATGGCTCAGGGGAGTAGACACAGCAGCTCCTTCCCCTGGCTCTGCCCGGCTGTGAGTCCTGGGTGGATGCTTGGGATAAAAGTCCCCTCACGCCCTCAAGTAGAGTTAGGACAAAATCCTTGATGACATGCAGTTATTTATTAACTTGGTGCTATTACACAACACCACAAACCAAAGCAGTGACCAAAAGGGCTTGGGAAACCACATGGGTTCAGAGGAAGGGAAGAGAGAAAGACCCAAAAAAGAGATCAAAGGAGAGATTCAGAGAAGCCAGAGTCACTGCAGGACACTGCAGCCACTGTTCAGTAACCACAGCCTTCATCAGTGCACATCAACAGAGACAAGCTCACATGGACCCACTAAAGACACTGCTTTGGTGCAAGAGATCTCTCCTGCTAAAACAAGCCTGCCGAATTGCTGACAAAAAGTCTAGCAACAGCTGGTCCCACGGAAACCAAAGGAGACAATACCCTTTTTCTTCATGTGCCACCCAGCAAGGAGGCCCATGACACCAGCAGTGCCCCAGGCCTGAGAATTTGCAGTGTATCGCAGCTGAGATGACCACATACTGCACTGGTCTTTCTGAGTACCCAGGATCAGAGCTCCTTTCACCAACTTCTTGCCTGCAGAGCCTGAAGGCTTTTTGAGCTATTCCTTTTGCTTCTCCCTTTCCCACATTTCTATGTTGTCTGCATGTTACGGCAGTTGGGTGGCCATAAAACCTTAAAGAGACTTTGAATCTTCATTCTAAGGCAATCACTATTACTGGGGACAGAGGAACATTCCTGAGGAGGGTGACTGCCACTAAATCATTACCCTGCTGCTTAGAAAGGTGGAAGTATGACAGGGACACGTGGGAACGGTGCTACTCCAAGGCTGGAACTGGATTTGCTTTATCATGTGTGCTCTTGAGGAACAGTAGATAAAAAGGGCCAGCAAGGTGACTGCAAGGATCATGATGTCTCATTGTTCACTGAGTTAGTAGATAACTCAGAAGTCAAGGGTGACACAATGAGTAATTGCTTAGGAACTATCAATACCAGAGAAAGGCTCAATGTCCAGTTCCTTGGTTAATTATTATTGGTTTATCTGACTAAATCCACATGTTTTTAAAAATAAAGCCATCCCTAGCTCTACGTCCTTCAAGCCAGAACCAATACACTGCTGCTGAGATCTGCCATGTGATCCAATGGGTATGAAATCAGTGAATGGAGCAGTCACTTCCTCAGCCCTACTCCATCCAAACTGCTGATTCTTCCTTCTGCCCACTGGCACAGGTGTCCTCTGGCCTTGCCCAAAACCACCTGAAGCAATGCTGCCAAGGGGACCACTTGCTTGTGACACCTTCCTATGTAATGCCCTATCCATAGCTTGTCTCTGTTTTCAGTACAGCCCATCCCCACCCCATCTTTGGTCTCATTCAGAGCTGAATTGTTTCCCTCATGAGGGCATGCCAGCACTCTTCAATGTTCAAAGCAAGTGCACCCCTACTTTCTCTACCCTGATACCTGGGATATCCTCCCCCTAAAAACCCACCTCACTGTCCTTCAGCTCCTTCCATAAAGCTTCCTTCACTAAACTACCCAGAAAATCTTCACTGGGACCAAGATAATCAAAGCAGTAACACTTCTTGGGCTGACAACATCACACACCTCCCCTGTGCTCCCCTGCCTTTATCCATCTGTTGTTCAGCATGTTATAAGAAAACCACGCACTACTTCATGCCTGTCCAGGACAGAGGTTTCTGCCAGGCAATCTACAAATCAGTCCAGCCCTCACTACTCATTTCTTCTCTGAAGGATTCATTTCCCTTCTTTATCACATTGTAATGCCATGCAAGTTCAAAAGCCTTTTTTTTTTTAAACTTTAAACACAGAGGAAAGAGGCAAACTCTGTGTCAGCAGAATATTCATCTTAGTTGAGCTACTGGTGTCTTAATCATGACCATGACTCATGAAATCTCATAACATAAGCCTGAACTCTTAAATCAGATATTCTGAACTATGTTTACTATAACCACAAATTTAATAATTTCTTTTTCCAAGTTTGGATCCTTCCTACTGCCTGCACATCTGTCAGTGCTGAAGCAGGTTCTGACACCAGTTCTACGCAGTCGTTCCCTTCTCAGCTGCTCTGTTAAGGACTACCACTTATGTTCCCAAGGTGTGTTTTGGAAGACAGTGATACTTGTATTGAATCCATGTGAAAAGGTGGACATACTCTATGAGCTGGAAATATGACAGGCTTTCAATGACGTGATTCAAGGTGACAAAGATGCTGCCACCTTGTCAAATACTGCATTTTTGCTGTATATCCTCACAGGCTGTAAGCTATTGCCAAGATGGGCAGAGAAATATGAATCCTGCTTTTGCTTCCTAAGAAGGTCCAGCATCTCTGCTGCTAGAGGGATTCCCTTCAGCTTTGTTATCTTTTACACAAGAGGATGCAAAAAGGATAAAGTTCACGTATCTCAGGGCCTCTACTAATGGACCACTCTGATGCTGCTCAGATCTTTTGTTGAGTATTTCGCAGGGTAACTGAAATGAGTCTGGGGCTTCAATCCTGACTAGGCAGCGATGACCTAAAAGGCACATTCCCCAAACACTGTCTGGAGTACAACCATTTTGTGCTTCATGTGGGGAAAAGGACCTGGAAATTCCCTTAGAAAAGCACCTGGTACTCCCAAGAATCTCATCACATACCCACCCCACCTCCAAGAAAGTAAGGGCCCACAACCTAGGATGTCTCACAGCCCCCTCATCCCATCAGTCATGCAGTGAGAAGCTCCCTCCGTTAGAAGTTACAATGTTCATCACTTGTAGGTATGAACTTCTCTACTCAACAGCTGATGCATTGCTAATCACCACCTATTCTACTGTCTGACGACAGCAGGCCTTGTCTTCCAGCTGTGGCTATCATGTTTCCCCCCCTGGCATTCTGGATATGATTGTATTCTCCTCTGGTGCAGTAGGGGCCTGACTAATCAGGCTATGCAACATGGATCATAGTCTTACCTGAAAATGTAAATAAATTTTAGAGAAGTACAGCCAAGAGGGGGGCAGCTGCAGTGTTTATTTGACAATCACATGCAGTGCTATACAATTCAGTCCCCCTACTCGCTCAGTTCCCTTCCTCCCAAATACTGCCAAACTGCTTGTTGCTGCAACATCCGGGAATGAGTCCTTTTAGTTAAAATGGCCAACATCAGTTTCCAGGCCAGGGACTGGTCTTTCAGGGGAAGCCAGGGGAAGAGGTGTCAGGCTTCATCACCTAGTGCACATCCTCTGCAGCCCGAGGACGGAAGCAGCACCCATCTGTCCATGTGGCAGGGAAGACCCTGGAGTCTCGGCATTCTTGTCCCAGCACGGTGCCTTCCACTACAGAATGTTCTTTGCAATCGCATTCAGGGTCCTCACTTTGGCCACATCTGCCACCTTTATGGAGTACTCAGGGGCAGAGAAGGATGCTCCCATGGCAACGTTTGGATTTCTGTCAGGAAAACCAATGGTTACTACCTGATGGTGATACAGATGGGTAAGACAGAACACAAGAAAAAAAACAAGAAAAAAACCCTATCTCCCCTCATCTCAGCAGTGGCCAGAGAACCTACTGGGTCACCCAAACTGCAGATGGGACAGTAATAGAAAGAATAATAATCCAAAGGCAAGAAACAACAGGATCAGCAGAAACCCAGTGCAGATCAGTGGACAAATATAACCCATTCCTCACACATTCCTCTGAGGCACATCCCACTGGCTTCCTAAATGCCAAATCCTCAAATGCTTGTGTTAAAAGTCTAAGGCAACTACACCTCAGAAGCTGCCTTCCCAAGTGCCACACAACTGCACTCACAACTCCTAGGGCAGCAGTAGCAGGAGAAATGCTCCAAGGATCTGGTTCTGCATGGAGCTTGTGTCCAGATGAGGAGCACTACTGGACTCACACACTGCAGAATACAGCATCAGGCACAAGAGTGCAATAGCACCCAGCAAGCTGTCTGAAATTTATGCCTGCTCCATAAACTCATGTGCACATTCATCTAGCCTTTCCCTTGTATAGTTCTGCTAAAACAGAATCATAATCCATTACCTGAACTTCATCCCTGAGTCCCGGGCTGAGCGAGCAGAGCAGTGAAACTCAGAAGCAGTGGAGCCTTCCAGAATCCTCTGCAGGTTGCGCTCTGTGATGCCACCTCCTGGTGGGAAAAAGCCCGGTGTGACACACCAAGCAGAAGACACTGTCCCAGACCTGACATCACCCGGGACCTACCCCTAAGGGACTAGCACCATATACACTAAAGGGAAAAGACAGCCCTTGGGACAATGGAGATCCAGGCACATGAAAAGAAATAGGAGAAGCCTTGACTCACATTCTCCTACAGAACTACATCTGTCCCCAAATCCTGCAGTGAGCAGCAGCTGCAGGACTCTACATGGCCTTTACATACACCAGGGCAGGAGCTGTTTCTCCTGGACACCCAGCTCAGAAAGCCAGATCAGAGAGTGGATCTCCGGGCAGGAGGCTAGGAAGGAAGAGCTAGGGGTTGCAGGATGACAAAAAAACATTACCTGGCACCACCACAATTCTGCCCTTCGCCTGAAAGAATAACAAAATATTAGTGGTATTGCTCAGCACTACATCCACATGTGTGTTTGTGGGGTGGCAAAGAAACCTTACATGCAGCACTTTCCATAAGCTCATGAATGTCACTGTGGCCTACGATTCATTCACTCTCACCCATCTTTTTTACTCTATTCATGATTTTACAAGGAAATATTGAAATGAATTGGCAGTTACAGCTAAAACAGCCTGTCACCATTCCCTCCTAACTCTCTATCCCATCTGGCTACCCCTCAGGTACACCTGTTGCATTTTCCTAATAGGAACTGTGAGACACCAGCTGTTGAAACCAACTCCCCCGCCCTCCAGTCTGTGAGCAAGAACCAGTCTTTGCTGTGGGAGAGTTTAGGGCCCAGGCCATATGGACTTGTGAAAACAGATTAAAGCCAAGCAAGAGAAGGAAGGAAAGTGCTCCTTGACACAAGTCCCCTTACAGAAAGAAGGGCTACCATAAAGGAGCTGCCTGCCCACAATGCCCAGGAAGCAGCCACACTAGCCCAGGGGAGCACAGCAAACATTTACCTGTTCTGCAAGCCTCTTAATCAAGGACAATCCTTCCAGTGCAGAGCTGTCACAGCCACTCGTCAACACCCGCTCAAACCCCAGAGAAATCAGGGTCTCCAATGCCACCAGAGGGTCGTGCACCATGTCAAAGGCTGAGAGACCAGAACAGCAGCTCAAAAATCACTTGGTTCATTGTGCTCAAGCCCCATCCCCCAGCCAGCTCAGGAGCCTGAAGGTAATGATACGAAGGGTTCTGCTCAAGTTGGCCAGCCCTGCTGGAGCCACAGTTCCTGACTATACCATTCTCTTGCAGCAGTGCCACGGCCACCATACTCTGCTCCTCAGACACCTCCTCTCTCACAAGTGCAGTGACAGAGCCCCCCCGCCAAAGCCTGAACTCTCCTGGGGGAACACACAGCCTGCAGAGCTGTCCCTCTGCAGAGCATGACTCAAGCACCTGAAGCTCAGCTCCCTCCCAGCCCCATCTGCCCCTGGCAGCATGGCACAGGCTGCTCCCTGCCTGGGCCACTGTCCCCAGCAACTCACCACGGTGAAACGTGACTGGCAGAGGACGGCACACAGCTGCAACAAGAAGACATATGGTCAGTCAGGGATGGTACAGAGTCCCTTGTACCAGAACCAGAAAAGTACATGACATGAAAGAGAGCAAAGGCTTCTCAAGTCACTCCTAGGGAGCTCAGGGGAGTCCTAGTACTTGCTGCGAACAATGCAGTGGCTGTTGTTTGGCTCTTTGGTGGTGGGGAAGAATTCTTCTGTCCTTTGAGAAAGTTACAAACCATTGTTTTTATGGGTAACACCAAAACCCCTCATCAGTAACATGCTGAACCTGCATGCCCACCACAGATGTCTTTCTCTGCAGGAAGGAGGGAAGTTTTATCATCTACCTAGGGAAAGGGCAGGACCATTGCTCTTTGAAAGCAGGAAAGCTGATTTTTGTGATTTTTTTCACTACCTACAATTTCTGTTCTCAGACCGTAACAAACTTCACCAGTGGTGCTCTATCTGCTGTGTAAAGTTTGTTTCTAGGAAAAGAAATACACCTGACCCCTGCCTTGAAAACACTGGTTCCAGCAAAGAACCTCACTGGCCTAGTGGGGCCAAGTCCTGGAAAGACCCTTTTCTTTTGCTGCATTCCTCATAGCACATTTACCTTTGTATGAAACCCTGAGCACCACCTCACCAAGGAAAGCCTCAGCCCTCTTTAGCTTTGGCTGTAGCCAGACAGCTGGAAATGGTTCATAGAGAAAAAGAATTTGCTTCCACATGTTCACAGTCTGGACTAACAATTTCCCACTGCAGCTTCAGTATGTTTTTATATGGTTCCACCTCTGTCTTCTTATCTTTTCTCACTGGGTGTGTTAAGATAAAAAAAATGAATTGCCAGCTACCCAAAAGGCCAAGGTCCAGGACATACATATCCTAGACACCTGTAGCAGGAAGATAAAGAGAAGAAAAAAGGGTAAAGGAAATGAAAGGAGAGAATCCAACAGTTTAATGCTCCTAAAGCAGCTCACCTAAGCCTTCTCAGACTTTGCTGTTACATCCCAGGTGGTCCTCAAACTCTGTGTGAATGGCTTGGGCCTGTGGCCCCTGGGCTGCAAAGGTTCTTAACTACTTAATGTCTCGCGGGTGTGGAGAAGGTGGAAAGGGATGGCGAGACCGCAGACAGAAGGTGCAGTCTCGAACACTCAGTGCAGCCGGAGCAGCGCCGGGCCCCGTCCCTGCGCAGAGCTCACCCAGCAGCGCCGTGCACAGCTCCGTGTCGATGCGCCCGTCCTCGGTGAGGGCCCCGAACACCAGCCCGTCGGCGCCGTGCAGCTTGGCCAGGCGGATGTCGGCCTTCATCACCTCCACCTCGCGGTCCGAGTACAGGAAATCCCCGCCGCGGGGCCGGATCATCACGAACACGGGGACCCGCACGCACTGCTTCA
>WBMV01007692.1:0-17245 GCA_013396655.1 Campylorhamphus procurvoides | reverse complement strand
CCCAGCCCGGCCCTGCCCTGCCCGGACCGGACCATGGTGCAGCGCTTCAGCCTCCGCAGGCAGCTCTCGAAGGTGAGCGGGGTGCGCGCCGCGGGTCCCGGCCCCGGCTTTGTTGTCGCCGCACGGACACAAAGGCTCGGTCCGGCCGGCAGTCTGTGTGTGCAGCCTCGCCGGGCCCGGGGTCTGTGTGTGCAGCCTCGGCGGAACCAGCGGAACCGGCGGGTGTGCCCGAGCGGCAGCTCCCACTCGTGTGCTTTGTCCTGGGCAGACAGAACAGCCTCGGCCGTGTTCCCACGGACACACCTGCAGCGACGGGGGAGCCTCGCTGGCAACGCGGAGCTTCAGAACAAAGGAGTTGCCGTAGCAGGTTTTGCTGTTTAGTAACTGGAAGTGTTCGAATTCGTTTCAGGAAGCTGCTTTAATGGGCAGAATGGTTAATCCGTGTAGTCTTGCGATTTTCTCGCTGAATCCACCCAATGCATGTAGTTGGAAAAAATATTTGGAAAAATTCATCCATGAGTAAAAGCAAGGCTGTGTAGGGCGCTGCAGGTACGAACAGCTCTGGAGCTGCCGGCACAGCCCTGTTCTTACATCTCACCATTACCATTGAGGGGACCTGACTCTGGGTGTAGGGGTTACAGTATTAATTGGACTCTTAGAAGGCAAGCTGAATTTTCGCTTTACATTTAAACTCTTCTGCCCTCCACCCCACACACCCCCCAGTGTGTATGTTTGTAAAGGTTTTAAAAGGCAGGCATCAGAATTTAAAATGCTATTGTCAGCATTTAAAATAGGTCAGAATTCACATCCTGCAAACTGTCTTGGGAAAAGCTTTGCAATAATGTGGTATCTTTCTTACTTGTGGATTTGGGTTTTTTTAGTATCTCCTCATCTTAAACTTATGTGGCTGTTTTCAGGGGGTGTCAAAAAAGTGAAATCTTAAAGGTTTGTGTTGTTCCGTGCTGAGCTCTGCCTGCAAGCAGAAGTGCCCACAGGCTGTGGAGTTTAATCTTCCCCTCAAAAGAGACTTGGTCTAGTTCGTAATGAACTTCATGCCTAAAATCTTGTTTATGTGGGGCAGACAAAATAATTTTAAATAAACTGCATTGGATAATTCTCTTTTAATCCTTGTTTATCAAGGTGGGCAGGGTGATTTGAAAAAATGTTTGCACTAGGTTTTTATTATAGGAGAACTGTTCTCAGATTGTTTTTCTGGCTCTCTCCATTTTTCTATTGTCTGACACAGTTGTGTCTTGCACTGCATTAGCTCTGGTTCTGTCAAGCCTACACTAAAAACAATGTTCTGGCCCTGACAGGTTCTTGACCTCGGTGTTTTAATTATAAAAGTTGCACAACTCTTACGGTATGATGAATTGAAGGAAGAAATGAGAGCTTGGTCTGTATTTACCAAAATAAAAAGTGGAGTTGTGCAAAGGAGCAGTCAGAAGGGATTGTGTTTATCTTGGTTTTGATGCAGGATGAGAACTGTCTCCTCGCTGAGCTTTAGAGTGGGGCTGGGAAGACCCTGTGCATTGGAGTGCTTGGGAGGAGGAGGAGCAGAGGGTGCTACAAAGCACCTTGTCATTTGCTGGAGGGAAAGGGTAGGAAATACGTAGAATTTTGCTGATATATTTGTCAGCTGAAGCACAATGACTGCCAGACTGTGTAAAATAAAACAGTACATTATTAATATTTCTTGTGCTAAAACCTTGGTTCTTTTATGGGTGCTGTCTTAGACTTCAGAGCTGGCAAATGCCTATGTAGGACCTGGAACACCTGCTTCCAGCATGTGTTCACTTCTTGTGAAATTGGACATTACTGAATGGTGTGCTTGTGTTACAGTGCTGCAAGGTCAACATTTCTATTTCTAGCCACGCTTAATGGTGGAGGCTTCAAGCAGAATGGGACTGTAAAGGTTTGAAAGTTGCAAACTGAAAAATGCTGCCACCACTGTATATAAAACCTGAGCAAAGAAAAAGTAGGACTTCATGCAGGAGGGAGAAATATGGCTTTGTGATTCAGGCTTTAATCTTCAAGAGCTGGTTTCCCTTTCCACAGGACCATTTGCACTGCATGGCTTCCATCAAATCCTTTCAGTTCTTCTAGTCTCTGTCTTCCTTCTATGAATGGGGTTAATGCCTTTCTCTTATTTACATAATGGCTGTCAGATTTTGAAATAGTGTTCTGGAGAGAGCTGTATAAGCACTTAACCATATCCTAATTCATGAAATGTTTGCATTTGATAACTTGCTTGTATCAGGAATTTCATAAAGTTTTACAGAGTCTTATCTTCAGGTATTGTTTCTTATTTCACATGTGCCAAATCACTGTTTAGTATTTGTGCATTACTGCTTGGGTTCCATGTTAGTTTGCCTACTTAAATATCTGTAATTGTTAAAATTTGAGTCATCATTTATGGCACCTTTACTGTTAAGACTTAAAGGTGAAATACTTGATCATTTTTTTTGAGTGGTGCAACAAATGTCTTCCAAGGCCAAGCTCGAGTTGTTCACTTTGTCGTGCCCTGGTTGTGTGGAAGGTCTCTCTGCCTCTTTTTCCCTTCCGCTCCAAGTATCCAAAGTGTTTTCCAAGTATTTTGGTTGAAACTACTCTGTATCTTGCACTGCTTGCAGTTACTGTTGCCCAAGACCTCAAGAGGTACTGTTGCTGCTGTGTTCCATTCGGAGAATTCACTTTTAGGGTGATACAACAAAGCCGTATCCAGCTGTTACTCAGCTTGACTTTGGTCAGAGGTTTTAGCTGGGTTTGTGAAAGGAAAATAGTGGAGATAAATGGAACTGTATTTGAGGAAGTTTTTGTGTGTTATCATGCATACGCTATTTTTAAAGGTCCTGCTCACCTGGGAAAGATTCCAGTGAGCCAAGGTGTGCTTTCATATATGGCTGAAGTTTTGACTAGGAAAGCTTAGGTTCCATTTAAAGAAAGAACAGGCCAAAAAACTTCCTTTTTGTGTACTGGGTTGATACTACGTTTATTTAACCAGCACATTAAATACTAACAATTTCAGGCTGAACTGTTTTGCTCTCAAGTTCCATTGGGTTTATCAGCATCTGAACTGTCTCTGTGTTGTCACTGGTGTTCGTGGAGTTTCTTTATGGGAGAGGAACTTCAGTGTATTATGCTGAAACAGCCTGGGAGTACTTGAGCTAAAAGAAGCTGCTGTTTGCTGTGAAGGTGACAGTAGGTGACTGCTGTTGTGCTGACAGCACAGACTGCATTTCTGCTTGTCACTGATACAGGTGAAGCTTCTTCCTGCAGTGCTGCCTCAGCTTCCTCGGGGTCTCTTACCTCTTGTGTTGCATTTGGTCTCAGGCAGATGCAACGTGACAGTGTATATGTTCACTATTAAATGATATAAAGCAGTAGCTCTCTCTGAGCTCTCAATAAAACTGCTCATGGAGCTGATGTCCAGTGTAGCCTGGCTACGGTTAATAGTGGAGAAGAGTCAGAAGTAAGAGGAAGATTTGGAAATCTGTTGCATTTCAACCCAGTCCTTGTGTTTTACAGAGCAGCAGGCACGTGGTTTCCCTGTGGCTCTTCAAGTTTGCCCTGTTCATGGCACTGGAGTGGTGGCAGCCTACCCAGGGCTGAGTGAGGCCAGCAGGGTGGTTGGATCTAATGGGACCTTACGGGGCACAAGGACATGATTGTTACCACATCAATTGCTCTGTGCTGGATTACCTTTAGATTACCTTTTTTATCGTGGTAGATGTGATGTAACTTACTGCTGGGAGATCTGACAGAAGGTGGTTCCCCTTCACAGCAGGCTTTGTGATGTGCTGCGGTTCTGTCCCAGGCACATCCCACCATAACTCAGGCGTGTACCTCACACAGGGGATTTAGCTCCTCATTGTCAGTGCAAGGGCAGTTATTAAGAAATTTCCTGTTGCTTCTAAGGAAAAGGCAACAATACATTTGCTTCTGTTGGCTGTTTGAGTGCCTTTTGGTAGACAAGCTGACTGGAGCATCTTAGTCAATCGCTCCTCACATGACTTAGCTTTGGATCTGTTCCTGCACAGATATTTTGCACAGTGTACAGGGCAAAAGGCTCATCTGCACAAAGCTGAGAGGTGGCAAGATGCAAATGTGTCTCCAAGCATTGCTGGCCATGCTGGTGTGGAATGAGTGCTGGCAGTGACAGAAATGCCATGAGCTTTTCTAGGCATGATGGGTCCCTCAAGGAGCTTCCACTGCATCATCTTGCTTGGACGAATGTGTGGGGAAATGTTGCAGCAATATTACCTTCATTTTACCAAAGGAAAATGAGCTTTTGATGCTCTGATTTAAAACATTGGAGTATCAGTTTTCCTGAGGAGTTTGTCCTGTTCCAGTGTAGGAGCTCCATGCCATGACAGTGTGGAAGTAAAAGAGACTTGAAGTATCTTCCACATTGGTAATGAACAGGGTCTGTGAGACTACATCTGCAGAGATGTTAGAGGTAAGACTCAGGACTTCTCTTTGTAAAAAAACATTACTAATAATCCAGAGAACTGACCCTGTTCATGTCAGTTGGGGGTCTGGCAAATTGCTTGTAATGGCTCATTGCCAAAACAGACTTCTAATGTTAAAGGCTGTAAACACAAACTACAGGGGAATATGGCTTACATAAATGCTTACATTTCCTTTTAATAATGAAATTCCACAGCTTGTGGCAGTTTGCAGAATATCATCATACTATATAATAGGTGCTTACATGGAGCTAGATGGCAGTAACAATTGGAATTTCCTCCCAGCAGTGATCAAAAGAAGCATTATAAGTGTTGGCATTTTTACTCTGAATTAGTTAACTTTAAAGGTCCTTTGTAGAGATTTTCCCTTGTGTAGAACTTGTCCCTCTCCCCTCAATTCCCTGACAAACCAGCTGGCTTCTTCCTCAGCCAGTGTTTCTTCAGGAGCAGAGAAGAGTTTGCTGTCATTTTGCAAATCTTTCCATTCTGGATATGGCAGTCAGTGATAAAGATGCACACGTAAACTAAGTCTTTTCCAGAAAGGACAGAAAAGGTCTTGCACTGTAGGAAGACCTTGGAAGCTCAGGGGAAATGAAATAATGAAAGCAAGAAGGGTTGGTTTTCAACATTTATATGGTGTCCAGTGTGGGGCTCCCTGCCTTGACAAAAGGATGGAACAACAGCTTTCAAAATAACTCTTATCAGAGATTAATTGTTAACAGTTGTGTTTGAGTATACACAAAGATAGTAGAGGTTTCATTCACATGATTTTAGATGTTCAAAGCTGGGATTGGCCTGTTCTTTCAGTCACATCTGCTTAGTTTTTCCAAAGCCATCCCTTGGAGGTGGCTGTATCCTCTCCAAGATGAATTGACTTGCTCACCTTACAGCAACATTTTTCTGTTGACAAGAAAAGTAAAGGAACAAGATGGAGTTTGTTTTTTTTCTTTTCCCTAACTTGAGACGCAGTTTGATACCACTAAGGTCAACTAGTGTTTGAATAGGGAGTTCAGATTACAAAACATTCCCTTCTTGAGTTGTGAACTTTGAGACTATTTGAAATAGACAGAAAAAATTGCTAAGGAAATGAAGCAAGGTTCTTGTCCTTCAAAGATTTGTTATGAACGTTTTAGTATGCATGAAAAAGAAAATTTTATTTAGATTTGGAATAAGAGTAACAGAATGCTTCATCAGCGCATTAGAAGTGCTACTGTTTGAGTTTTGTGATAAGGCATTCAAGGGGCACACACTTAGCAAGAGTGGAGACCAAGATCATCAGAATGCAAACTGATTTTATTACAGGGGGAGTTTTGTTGGTTTTTATTTTCCTGGAGTGCCACTGGTAAACATTCAACTGCAGAGAAATATTTTCTCAGTGTCATCTGCAGACATCGTGGTCTTGCTTAACTCTCAAAAGCCTGTGAACAATGAAGTCATGTTTGGAAAAGTCATAACTAGTAAAAGTCTCAATTCTAGAATCACTTCTCCCAGGGAAAAGGAGATTCCAGGGGGTACTCAGATGAGCACAGAATGACTTTGTGCAAGCACAGTTTGTGCTTATTACTAAAATATTACTAAAATTCAGGAAATACAGAACTTGGTACTGCTGCTCAAATGCAGAGAGTGGACCTTGCTGCAGATGTCAGTGTAGAGCTGCTGGAATGAGCTGTTTTCTGTCCCTCTGTCTAACTCCCTGTTTGCAGTCGATGAGGGTTGCCAGTCTAGAGTTCCTTCTGCTTCCTTCTGAGTAAACCTGTTCCAGATTAAATGACTGCTCTGTTCCAGGAGGTAATTACCTGACAGATAAAATAGCTTGTGTGTAGAGAATGGTGCTGATGTCTTGGCAGCGTTTCAACTAGAGGCTTGCTGTTCAGTGCTAGAAACCTTATTGCTGTTCATTTCTTTGCTGGAAAAATTAGCAAACAGTATTTCTACCCCATTTTTTAGAAAGGACAGTAAATTGCATTAGTTACTTTGTTATGCCACGGAGATGCAACACTTAATTATTCAAGTGGCTCAGTGGATATTTTGACTGAAACTCCATCTGCCAGTGCAGAAATTAATTCTATTTTTAACAACGTGAGACACTCTGCGGCGATTGCTCAGCAGAGTTGCTTTTCAGAGGGTATTTTCATGCACTGCTCTTGACTGTCTCCTGGGTGAGGTCTGCGTGTGGTCTTCTGTGGACAGTCTTTGTTGTCGTGCAACAGCTGGTTTCAGCTAATCAATTACAGTTTTCATTAAAAATGTGTGAAAAAACTCCAATCAGGAAGCAGAAAACAAGAAAACTTTCAGAAAAGTTCTCTTGCCTCCTTTGAGGCTGGGTTTTGGGCTGGGGAGGGTCCTGGGACAGTTGTACAGGAGGAGGCAGGACTCGCCTGCTGCCAGTTAGTCCGTCGATGTGGTTTTGGTGCACAGCTCCCACTGTGAGACCGGTGCCAGAGGTCACACAGCTGGAAAGGAGGGGTGGTGGCTTGGTGGGGTTTGCTATGTCACTCGGACTGTCCTCTTTAGTTGCTGAACACTAGTTCCAGTAAGCTGGGTTAGTGAAACATGCTCTGCTGGAACTGTTCATTTATCCATGTTTGCAACCTAAAAACTGTGAGGGAAATACAGTGTGGTGTCTCTTAGAGTTAGAATCCACCTCTGCTTTCCTTGAATGAACATGGTACAGCCAGCCAGGCTCATTAGCAATTAAGAGAATCCATATGAAATCATGCCCAGTGAATAAGTTCACATCTCTTAAAAATAACTTTCTTTTTAAGGCTAGATCTGTTATGAATAGATGGTGAACACAGTTGTCTGCCTGCAGAGCAGTACACTGTGTTTCCCAAAACATACGGGGTCTGCTTGCTGTGCTTACTCCAAGCATAAACCAGAAGCTTCGTCTTAACATGTTTTCCCTAGATCTCACCTGGGATCTGTTCAGCCCCTCGTGCCTTGTGGCTCTGCATGTGATGGAGGAGGGCAGGAGCCAGGCTCATGTCTGTCCTGCCTTGGAAGATGGAGTAGGTGCAGCCTGTCTTTTAGCCATTTGCAGTCTGCTAACTCTTTCTGCTTTTCTCTGGTGCCTGACTGGTACAGGGCATCCACCATGGGGCACTGCCCAGGTAATGTTTCCTCTGTCTCACTGGGCAATGCACAAGGCATCTGTGCCACCTTCAACAGGGCAGGGGTTGGATTTCTTTGCAGATGGCTTCTTAACCTGTAATAGCAGCCTTGGCAACCTCCTGTGGCTGGGTGCAGAGGAAGAGATTTTGAGGTTGCACCTGGCCAGAGTAAGTAATCATTTCAATGCATAGATGTGCAGTAAAACTGAAAGCTGGCAAGTGAAATTCTGTTTGAAGGAAATTCAAACAAAAATTTAACCATAGCAAATTCAACCACAGTTGTGTACCTTCCCAAGTTGTCATTGGGAAAAACAGTGTTAAGACTAAGAGAAATGGGGCGTGTGCGTGTTCTGTATCAGTTAAACTTACATATGGGATGCTGTGATGATGTTCATGCCAACAGTATTGAGAAATGACACTCCAACTCTACTTGGAAATGTTCCATGTCATCACTTTGCAGTTTTTGGGTTGCTTTATTAGTAACTTAATCCTTTATGCAGGCTGGGCACTTTGCCTTGACTGTGGTTTCTGCTGAGCCAGAGCTATGTTAGAGTGCTAAAAGCACACTATTCTGTATTTTACTGTGTCAGGAAGAAGGAAGATGTTTTTTTATAAGCAGGTTTCTAACAGATTAACCAATTCGTTGTTTACTACAAAAAAAAGACCAGCAGTGTTTAAAGCCCTTGCTGCAGCTCACAAGACTGCTGAAGTTTGACTTTGTCTTGCCCTTGCTTTCCCTCCTAGCTGGAAGCAGAGTCTCCCTGTGGCCATGAAGCAGCAGCCATCAGGGAACCTCTCAGCTGCTCATATTGGGCTGAGGTGCAGGCAGTCATCTTGGACCTGCCAGTTTTTCCTGTGTTTTCACTGTGCCTGTTGTGTCCCTTCCTGAGCCTGCCCACTGGGGATGACCAGGGCACTGTCTGGCCCCCATGGGGCAGCTCTGTGCAGCATTTCCCCTGGATTGCACTGCTCTGGGGGGCAGCACTCCATCCCAGCACCATCTGCTCCTTTATCCTCTGCCACTCATAATTCCCCTTCCCTTGGAGGAGGGTGCTGAAGCTGCATCTCCCATATGTAAATGGCTGATGAATGTGTACATTTAGAAGTGATTATCTGTTTGATGTTTTAGTCTTGAAACTGTTGGGAGTGACACAGTGACAGAAGCAGCTTCCTCAGCTCACTTTTTGTAATTAGCGTTCAGGATTTGTAAGCTGTTCAGGTGCCCCCTTTGATGACTGTCATAGGAGGAAATTCTTCCCTGATGTAGCTAACTTAAAGTTTTCTTTCTGTGTATCTACACTTGGAGGTGTGAAACATTTTCGGCTGTGTAAAGAGACAGAAGTTGTATCACAAGAGCCATTGCATACTGGAAAGATGATGCATTTGTCTTGGTCTAGCCACATTTTTAGTAGGACCTGCTTTATACACGCAGTTTTACTTGAGTGTGTTTGCCCTGTATTTGTGTCTGTGTATAAAGCTGAAAGAGCCGATCACCTCTGAGAGTCTTCTGGCCTGGTCTGGTTGTAATTGGTTTTGTCTGCATATGATGCAGAAGAAGAGTTGAAATCGCTTGGGCATGAATCTGAGTCTGGTTAATTTTTTCCCCTCATCTATTGCATCGGTCACATGGTGCCTCTGGATGTCTGAGCTGACATTAGTAATTTGATGTGCTGATACCAAGTGCTTTACCACCTTGTAATTTGGTTCATACCACTTGCTTGGCTTGCCAGCTCTCCTCTATCTTACCTGTCATCCTTTCGTCCAAGAACCTGATTGAGAAGGCTCAAAGCAGGTCCTGACTTTGTGAGCCTTGCAGTTTGCTGGTGCCCAGAACAAGAGAGGGAAAGGGACTGATACTCCATTTTCCCTTTCATGAAGTGCTCTGTGCAGGCACCAGGTTGGCCTCTTGGTCATCCTGCTGAACCTCTAAGAAACAGGACCTGTACAAGAGTAAAACCTGTGTCCAAACAGGTATTTCAAATCCAAGATCTTAATTAATGACTAGTGATCCAGTTTCTGCTGCACGAGAGCCTGTGCTGGGGTAAGCTCTGGTAAGGATTTGGTTCCAGCACCAGCATGTGTGATGTGAGCACATGCCTGCCCTTCCCACTTGCCTGTCTCTGTTCCAGGGTCTGTATGTGTAGTGCTCTCAAAAGGGAGGAAGGGAATTCAGAAGTGCAAAGCATGGAACTTGAGGAACAGCAGTGTCCTAAACTGACTGGACAAATTGTAGTGTGTATTTCACAGAAACTAGCAAACTGTGAATCTGACTGTTCTCTTAAACATGCCTGCCATACTCCCCCAGATGCTGGGTGCAGCTGGTCAGTGCTGCTGAGGGGTGCACAGGGACAGCCACCCTCTGCCCGGCCGTGCCCTGCAGTGCCCAGCCTCAGTCATGAGCCCTCTACTCCTGTGCCTCTAGAGGACTTGGAGCCAAATAAAGGATGTCCTGCTATAGTGCTGGCCCAGTTTCCTTCTGGTAATTATAGCCAGCTTCTAGGCTCCTCTGCTGTGTCAGTGCCAGGGTTTTGTCTTCCTCTAACGGTTCCTTTTGTGTTCTAATTTTCCCAATTTCCCTGACCCTGGGTGTACTGTTCAGCTGCTGCTGTCAGGAGCCCTAATACTGGCTTTTCTTCCTGTCAGTCAGATGTGCATCTTGGGTGTTCAAGAGTCATTCCATATGTGAAATACTCTGAAGGAGGGAGGGGACAGGCAGGTGAGTCCAGAGGAGTGGGGCTGGATGGCATAAGGTGCTGTGGGCCAGAGCTGTCAAACAGGGTGACAAGCCTTTGCTTTACATCTTCTAAATATGATAGTAGAACACCTTATCTTTGACAAGAAAGTTGAGGGTAGGGGATAAGAGGTGCTGAGGTTTCCTCTTGCCCCAGTATCAGGTTACACTGGTGTGCTGGCTCTGGTGTGTACCGGAGTCCTTCTGTGACAATTACTTTCTCATTAAAGCTTAAGCCTTCCAGGAGATCACATTAATCTTCTGAAAATTTTGTTTAGTGATTATTAAATTGCAGTATTTTGGTAGTGCTGCAATTAGAGCATGCAGTTTATAGGTGGGTTTATGCCCTGCTATGCGTCTTTGAATATCTTTTCAGTTCTTGCTCGCCCCTTGCCCCCAGGTCTGTTGTGTGGTGTCCCCGAGGAGCAGCCGTGTCTCTCTGGCTGTATTGATCGGGTTACGTTACCCTGAGCCGTTTCCCATCCCCAAGGTGTGGTTCTGCCAGCAGTGCCAGCGTCGCAGAGCGCGGCTCGGGGCCCGGCCATGGCTGCGCCGGGGTGCTGATGTGGTGCTGCTGTGCCTGCGTGTGCTGGGAGAGGGACCTGTGCGAGCCCACCAAGGTGAGGAGGGCGTGGAGCGTCACTGGAACGGCAGGAGCTGCCTTGTTTGGCTTTTTATTTCAATCTCCAAGAGAACGTGACCTCGTTTTGTGCATCGGTCTCGGGAGCACTGCGTTTTTCCTCCAGGCACTGCTGCTGGATTTCAGTGATGGGTTTTTTACGTAGCTTTTCTTTGCTTCAGAAGCTGGAAAGTATGAAAAGGCTCCTGTCTGAGTGAGTGTTGCAATCCATAAACAAGATCAAATGTGGTGCTGCTTTTGGGGATTTTCTGTCCCTGCTATTTTGGGGTTTGGTTTTTATGAAACAGTGAATAATGAAAGAAGGTGGGAGCAGATGCAGCCCAGGGTCAGAGAAAGGTACTTGCATTGGTGACTTTTTTAGTGTGACCTCTTGTTTTGCTCTTTTAGCTGTGCAAAATGTATTTTCAGGAGGTAGTAAACAAACTGCAGAACAGTATTGTCCTTCAAGTAAAAAAAAGAGTAAATGTACTGCTTCCTCTGGAGCTGGTGACCTTCAGAAATGATTAAGTATCTTTCTTTGGTTTCACTGAGCTGTGTAGCTTGGCATTGCCCTTTCTAAGTCTGAGTTAACAGTAAACAATATCTCCCCCCCTCCTTGATTAAATATTGAAGATAGTAAGGTCTTTGATGCTCTGATCTGCAGCGCAAAATAGAAGCTATTTCTCTTTGAGATGTTACACTTAGCTCTCCTGTGCACTGGGGCTCCGGTGTTTGGAGAAAAAAGAAATCCACAATCCAGACTGGTTTTCTGCTGCTTGGCTTTGCCGTTGCTGAAGGTTTGCCTGTTACCATCTGCAGAAGGCGTGGTTGAGAGATTGCATAGTATTTCTGTTGTGTTTGAAACACGTATGTCTAATGTGTTTATTTAATCGACTCACAGATCTTCCTAAAGGAAAATGATATCTTCTGTACTGGGATGTGTGCTTTGTCTCACTGCATTCATCCATCTTCATAACACAGGTGGCACCCAAGTGACTCTCAGAAACAGCCCTGTTAGAAATGCCAAGTCGTGGTGGTACAGACCACAGGGCTAAACAGGGCAGGAGGAAAGTGGGGCTTAAAGATGTTGCACATCCCAGGTTGATAGACCTGTGTGCTTTGCATCTTGGCACATGTAACATCAGGCTGTTGCATGACCTCTTGAGGTCTGGAGAGAGGAGTAGTGAGCACAGAATACTGTGTTCTGTGCTCTCTAGGCCAGGTCAGGGTAGCTTGAACAGCTTTGCACCTTGTGTTGAGGAGATGCTGCACCGAGGGCTGTCTCTAAATGGAGATCTTGATGATGATTCTTGACTTTTGCAAGAATACCAAAAGCAGCATGGTGATTTCAGTATTTACCTAAATCAGTGTTCCCTGTGGATTTCTGGGCAGGTGCCCTGTTGCCTGACTGCTGGATGTTCATCATTCCTTGGACACGCCTTCCTCTCTGCTGTCTCATTGCTCAGTGTGCTCCTCTTCAGGTTTCTGAAGACACCCATGCCATGTGCCAGCAGCCCCAGGGAGAGTGTGTGTTTGTGGGCTGTAGGGACTGCCCTTGCCCACGTTGCTGCTTGTCTCTGACAAGCTGGGTTTGCCACCTGGAGCAATATCAGAGATTTAGGTGGTGCTAATGCAGCACTTAGGGCAAACGCAAGTCGCCTTTGAACGGGGAAGAGTCTGAAGCAGCTCCTTTGTGTAGCTGTGACAAGTGTCATCTTAACTGATGTACTGTGTGTATGTTGCATTAGAAAGGCTTTAAGTAATGAAACAATATGTCAAGAAATGCTCTACTGGAATGACAAACCAGTATGTTCACAGGACACATGAATCCTGTTGTTATGAAATACTTGATATTGTATGAACTGTTGATAAAATCAACTGCTTCAAGGATGAATTTTGGTTATGGTCACGCTCTGTGTTGCACCTGCAGAAAATGCTACAACTAAAAATAAATAACAAGAAGCGAAGTAAGTGTAGAGGTGCAGTTGCTCTGCTCAGGTACTGGAGCCCTTTAGACTAAACACTTGGAGGGGTCGTGCATATTAAACCTCAGCAGAGAAACATCCCCTGGAAACAGCGGAGTCCTTGCTCTTGCACTTGGCTGTTCTGTGCAGAGGGATCACTCAGAGGTGTTTGTCCCCCCAGACTCCAGACCCAGTTTGCTCCAGTGCTTTGCAAGTCAAAGTTAACTTGCAACCGCAAAATTCAAGTCTGTTCTTTACAAATGAATGTATAACATGCAATAATAATCTGTGTTTATCAGATAGCAGCTTGAAGCATAAAGAAAAAAAGTCAAAAACAAAACTGCTCTACTCTCTGGGAAGTGTTAACAAAAATGTTGTCTCTCAGGTAATGAGATATGATTCAGACACAGTGGGGAAAACAGGATGAGTTAAAAAAAAAGAAAAACAACCAAACAAACCCTCATCATTTTACATAGTCACTTTCTGATAAAAGCTTGTATAAACTTGTTTCCTAATCCACCCTCTCCAACTCATTCCTATACTTAATTTTCAGTCAGGTTTATCTCATTTCCTGTCATTATTATTGTAATTTCTGGCCTGATTGGCACTCTGCCCAATTAAAAATGAGAAGCTGCTAAAAAAAACATCCATGGATGTTATTGTGGTCATATCTTTTGCTGCATCATCTCTTTCCACCTCCTATGAGCCCTTGTGTATAATTCAGTTCTTTTGTATTTTTTAAATCAGATTGTTATATCCATTGCCTTGGACTTGCATCACCCACAGTGTGGCCCTCTTTATTTAGTCAGCACCATTGATTTTCTGCCTGACTAGTCGTTAGCTTTGGGAAACCATTACTGCATTGGGCCACCAAGCCTTACTGTTTTTGCACTCAAAAATACCTTTTCTCAAGATTTCAGAAGTTTGAGGTTAAGAAGGTGATGTCTTTGGCAGCAATGTGGTTTTTAAAAAGAATTAAAAGGGCTGTAGACAACCTCTTAAGGGAGATGTTACACTGCAGTCAGTCCCTTCTGTCTCCTGTGTCAGTAAGTACTTGTGGGCCAAGCTATGCTTGATCTTGAATGTCCCCATCCCATTTGAGGGAACATTTTGTACAGTGTTCCTTGCCTCAGCCCATTGCACCACGCTGGTGGGCACCAGGGATGCATGTACCTGAACCACAGGTGAAAAAGGTGTAAGTCAGCTTTGTAGCTTCAGCTACGTCTTAACCAGTTAGAGATACATTTGCTTCTTGAAAGGCACGGGCAGATGGGCTCAAGTAGGGGGAACATGTGAAGCCCACCAAGCTCCTCTGCACTGGCAGCACGGTGCTGCAGGGAAAGCATCTGGGAACTGCAATTGTCCTGCACTGACAGGGACTCACTGGAGGTCCCCAGTGCAGTGGTTTGTGTTGCTTGTGACAGATACTGCCTGCAATGCTCTCTGATACAGCGAGGGTGACATCATGTGGCAGCAGCATCTTCCCCTGTTCCCCTCACCACCAAGGGCTGAAGCTGAAATACTGGTCTGCTTTGGGGATTTCTGCCACTGACAGCTCTGAGGAGAAGACAGCAGGCTGCTTCATAGCTAAACTCTTGTTTCTGACGTTAGATGCAGCACCTGAAGTCACAACTCCATTTCATACTGAATTAGGTGACAAGGCCATGAGCATGTCATGCTGCAGCCAGCTTTACCAGATCCCAAGCTGTGGATGAGGGTTTGTTTGTGTACCTCAGGCCATCCCTTGGTGGATGCTGCTCTTGGCAGCAGTGCCAAGTGAAGCATTCCCAGGTCACCTTTCCCTCCAGTGGCGTTCCGGCAGTCTGGCTGTTACGGGGCTGGGGCCTGATGGGGAACTATCTTTAGGAATGCGGTAATAGCATCTCCAAGTGCCTTATCCCTGGGTCTCCAGTGAGCTCGCACCTCGGCCCCACAGGGAGCTGCTGTCCTGTCTGTCCCCAGGCTGTGGCAGTACAGGATAAGGCAGGAGGCTGCTTGCCTTGGACCCCTCCTGAGGAAAGTCGGAGCAGTTGTGAAACGTTGCTCGTTTGTGGTTGCTGACAGCCCTTGTGTTCCGGGCAGGACCTGCCCTCTCCCCTCTCTGCAGGGCGGGACATGTGGGGCTCTTGGCTGGCAGATGGACTGTCGGTGCACTTGTGTTGTAGTTCCCATCACTCACAACTGTTTAACTACTGTGAGTGAGGTGAAAAGCCATTTACTCTTGGTGTTACGGTGTTGGTTCTCTGCTCAAGCTGTTGTCTGAGGCAGGGGAAGGCATTGTATTTTATTTTTTTTTTTTTTTAGGGACAGTTTTCATTTTTTGTTTTCTTACATTTGGGTTGTTTTCTATAACCAGGATGATCTTCCTACCAATTTGAGGGTTAATTGTCCACAGACAAAGGCTGTTTATCTCTTAGGAACCCCAATTACAATCTAACCAATGAGCTGTGCTGTGAAAAATACACAGCAAGACTTCCTTGAGCTGTCCATCTGTTTGTGTGCTTTTCTTAGCCAGTTTTGGTTTGGATTTGGATTTAGGAGTGTGCTAGGGCCAGCTCAGGATAGTTGCTGGCAAGGATAACCAGCAGTTTCTGTGGGTAAGTAGCTGGAGCCTGTTAAAATCACAACATGGATTTAGGAGGAGCAGGTCCTGCCTGACCAACCTGATCTTCTGTGACCAGGTGGCCTGCTTGGTGGATGAGGGAAAGGCTATAGCTGTGTCTACCTGGACTTCAGCAAAGCCTCTGACACCATCTCCCATAGCACACCTGGAAAAGCTGCAGCCCGTGGCTTGGACAGGTGCACTCTGTGCTAGGCTAAGAACTGGCTGATGGCCGGGCCTGGAGAGTGGTGGGGAATGGTGCCACATCCAGTGGGGGCCAGTCACTAGTGCTGTTCCCCCAGGGCTCAGTGTTGGGCCCAGTTCTGTTTAATATCTTTAGTGATGACATCTTTTACAGATGACATCATGTTGGGCCTGAGTTTCAATCTGATGGAAAGCAGGAAGGCTCTGCAGAGAGACCTGTACAGGCTGGAGAGATGGGCCAAATCCAACAGTGTGAGGTTCAACAAGGCCAAGTGCAAGTCCTGCACTTTGGCCACAACAACCCCCTGCAGCAGCACAGGCTGGGGACAGAGTGACTGGAGAGAAAGGGAGCTGGGGGTTGTGACTGACAGCAGCTGAACATGAGCCAGTGTGTGTGGTCAGGTGGCCAAGAAGGCCAAGGGCATCCTGGCCTGCAGCAGGAATAGTGTGGGCAGCAGGAGCAGGGAAGGGCTTTTTATTTACTAACAAACCAACTGTCTTGTAGCTGTTATCAGGGACTCCAGTCCTGGGCCTGCCTGAGGCTGGAGGCCATCTGCCCACCCAGCAGGGCTTAGCCAAGTCCCTGAGCCCATCCCTGCACCTGCCACATGCTAACAATGCTGTTATCAGGGGTGTTTCCAAACAGCAAGTCTAAGACTTATGACTTGCTATGAGTCTCCTAGATCTTTTGCCTGAATGACTGAACTGCCTTCAGCTCAGTGGGAAAAAGGAAACAAAACTTTTGAATGTTTTTGTGGTTAGTTTCACTGCCCCTCAGGTATAGAGTCAGCAGGGAGGTGACTAACCAGGCACCTGAGGTGCTGTTCACTGCCAGGGCTGCGTGCAGCAGTCACTCTCGGCTCCCCTCTCTTACTTTGCACTGTATGTTTTTATTTGAAGTAACACGACACTTTTCAGTCACAGCTGTGAAGCTTCAGACAAGGGAGGAGGAAGCAGGAGTTCCCCTGCTCTGAAAGCTGCAGTTTGCTTATGCAGCTGTCGTGAGTGTCTAAAAACAACAGTCCATCTTCTTGGTGAATGATTTTGTGGTATGTGTTTTTACCAGAGGACTTTTTAAAGGGCGAAACTCTTCAGCAGCACCAAAAGACAAAATCCTGAGGTGGTTTTTGGGCTTTGTGCTGCAGAATAGAGACACTGGAAAAACCTGTGCAGTCGGGAAAGCCTGAGAGCGTTGACAGTGTTGAGAATTCGGTAAGATCTTGAAAGAGAGAAAGCATGAGGTCCTCACGTGATTTCATTTGGTTTGTGGCATAGTGCCAGAGCAGTTCTCAGGGAACCTCCTGGTGAGAGGGCACACAGCTTCCCTCGATCAGGACTATCAGGATACTGGAAAACTGGAGTGCAAGGGAGATAGACTATTGAATTGCAATCCCTATTCTTACACAACCATTGACCATTCCAGTATTTAATTTACCAGCATCTTCTCAGGACAGATTGCCAGTCATCTCAAATTCAATAATATATCACCAGCATTTCCCAGGGACCCAGTTTGTGCTGAGTCTTCCTTTTACAAAGCCTTGTTGAT
>WBMV01007668.1:0-13877 GCA_013396655.1 Campylorhamphus procurvoides | reverse complement strand
TTCCCCTTCCTTTTTTCTTTCCTCTTTCCTCACAGTGTCAATGTTATGTAGATATTTAGATATTCATTATCACACTTGCATTGAAGTGTGATCCAGCTTCTCTAAGAAGCTGGATCATTGTTAGCCCTCCACTGCAGTACTTGATAGTACAAACAGTATTTCATGACACTAATGCACAGTATAACTTTCACTTACATAGTTGAGTAAACGTTTACTTAAACTTCAGAACCAGAAAAAATTTCAAAGGTGCTTTGATATGTCCAGTAACCATAGAAAACAACAGAAGTAAATATCATTCTTATTTTAGGTAGAATCATAATGTGTTCTTACTCTTTCCAAACCATATGTGCACCTCTATTATATCAGTCATCTTTCTGCTGTACGCCTCAAATTGGCTTTAGTAACCTTTAACTTTAAAATTCAGCATCTTACCACTTTCAGGTCACACTTTTGTAAGACAATCAGAGTATTACAAATTATTCTTGTTTTATGTGCAATAAATCTCTTTAATCGCCCCATACGTCAGTGAAGTCCACATAGCCCAAACACATATCAGAGCTGGAGAACTGCTGTCACCACAGATGTTAAGATGTAACTTTCAGACTCACATTTTATTCTGCTTATTTGTGAAGACACAATATTTCAAAAAAGAAAAAACTTTTTTCTCTTCTACTCTTTGATTACTCCTTGGAATGGTTTGGATGCTTCAATATCCTTTAAGGTATCATTTAACAGGCATGCATTTCCTTTTATCTAACATTCTTAGAAATTTGGGTCTTAGGGATAATGCAGTTAATGCTACTGTGGCCATATTTCTTTATGTGTATCCTAGGGAGTTTGGTAATGTAAATTACTAAATTAAAGTAATGGACTTTTGAAGTATGCTTTAAAGAATGAACAGCTTTGCAGTGGAAAAAAACCGCATATGACATGATTTCACACAAAAATATGAATGCCTTGTTTTGCATTACAGACCTGTAAAGAAGTTAGTGAATGAACTAGTATTTATTAATGATTCTTTGAAAGCTTAACAGATGTATTAGTCTTCAAAAATAAGGAAAAATTGACTACTGAGAAAGCAACAACCATTTAAACAAGTGGCAGCTTGTATGTAAGTTGTACAACAAGTTATTTTAAGCTGATATTTCATCCTTTGTCCACGTATACTTTTAATTTTTTGATGTTTCCTTGAAAATAATGAAAAAAAGAGCTATAAATTTCTCCATATTTGTTTCCGCAGAAACCATGTGTAACCAGTGAGTTAAGGAGAAGGGGATTATTTCAATAAAAACTTTGTCTTATAAATAAAGTCATCAAGAAAATAGCTTTGCCTTGGTACTATATTTTTAGTGTAACATGAAATGGATTTTTAATATATTTATTCTGAATGACATAGTGTGATAGCAGTAGAAAGTTGGAAAAATGATTTTGTAAAAGCAAAGAGCTGGTCTGATTGATGTTTTCATCAAAGTACTGGAAAACAAAAGGTCTATTGTTTTGTGGTTTTTTTTACTGATACTGAGGGTGAGTATCTTTTTTCACTTTGATTATTAAATAGAAAGTAGTCCTCCTGTGTGTACTTTGTAGTACGTAAATGAATTACTACTTCAGAAGGATGGTCAGAATGGGTAAAGTTATCTTTTTATTTGTTAACTAAATTAAACCACAGGTTCTAGATCTGCAAAAGATTTGTAACAAACTCAAACAATCCTAAAACTTTTGTACCTATCAATTTTCTTTTTGTATTACACAGTCATTTATTTCTATTTTTCAGGCCCAAAAAAACCTGCATTTATTTTGATTTTATTAAAAATGGTTGCAACTGTCTTAGCATTGCGGCAAAACTGGTGAAACAGGTCTTGTATGAATTCTTAAAGCAAAAAAAGTAGAACGTGACCTTAAAAAATTGTTTCAGTATATTTTAAAATTTCATGCAATTTTAAACTTAACACATATTTCTCGTTATGCAACTTACACTTTTAAACCACGGTTATGAAGAAACTTCTGTTTGTCTTCTGGACTCAAACTGCAAAGATGGTTCTGGCTGTGAGAACTGGTTTCTGTTTGGACGAAACTAAGCTATAAACTTTCAAAACAGTGCTTTTACTAACAGAAAACTATTATATATATATGTATACATATATATATACATATATGTTCTCTGGCAGAAGCAGGTTTTGGACCACTTTTGCTTCTCTTCTGCAAGTCTGGTGAGCCTTGACCATATGGGCAAAACACTAATGCCTAGGTAAAGAAAAACAAAACCTTCTTTTTACAATTACTTGTCTGGAAATTGTCTTTACAGAAAATGAATACAGATACTAATGTTCATAATTTCTACTGCTCTGTCAGTAGAAGAAGGCCAGGATAAGGAAGGGACAGCGATAACATTTCTGAGTTAGAACTGAAGAACCCTCACATTCAAAATAATAATGGAGATTATATTCATCTGAAAGTTTTAAAAAAATCATTAGAAAATAGCAGGTAAATGGCTAAATGGAAGCAAATGCCTTGTTTATAATAGTCCTCTTTAGCCAGAAATAAAAGCACATTATTTTCCTAACACAAGAAAGTCCTAAAAAAAAGAGAGATGTTAGTAAATCAAACATTTTCTTGCTCTTATTGTATATGAAACTATAGTGTAAATAGGAACCAATGAGCCATAAAGGTAATTATTTCTAGTAGCTTTATACTTAATGGAATGAAGATGTAAATTGAAATACATCACAAAATCCAAGTTGGTACTGAGAACAACTCTAAAATTAAATCTTTGCTTCTGAAAAACAGAAACAGATGTTCTTCATGTTCCTTTGGCTTATCTACAACTGGCTTTTTCTATGTGCATTACGGAGGAGGTGGTGTGCTTTGCTCTTGAAAGAGATACAATTAGACATGAGGCATATCACTACAGAGAACTGCTCAACCACAATGAGCAGGAGAAAATTTTACAATGCTGAAGGATTGAGGAATTTGTCAGTCTGAGCTAAAAATTGCTAAAGCTAATTCAAAATCTTTCCAAAGGGTGTTGTAAATTCAGGGGTGGGGGAGGGGGAGTATGTTGGGGTTTTGTTTGTTTGTTTGTTTTAAGAAAAATAGACACAGAAAAAGATTCTATCTGTATCTCTAAAAGCTATGCTGATTCAGACTTGAGTATGGTTGCTGTCTTCTATTTTTGACATCATATAGGTCCTTTTCCCTACAGGGAAAAGGCTATAGGCTTCCTATATAGCCTATAGGCTTCCTATATAGCCTATAGGCTCCTTCTCCCTTTATTAATCAATCCTTTGTGTTATGATAGATTTTTTTTGTTGTTATATTATTGTTTTTTTAAATAAGACTGCATTTGGTATTTCTGTGGAGTCAGTCATAATGTTACATTAGCCTTACATAATATTGCCAGGGAAGATGATACTGAGAAGGGGAAAAGAATTATGTGACATTTCTTAGCGAACAGATTTACTTTAAAAACATTGGTCATTTAGGAAAGAACATGCACATTTCTTACATAATAGAGTGATAGTATCTACCAAAGATTATTCTGTGCACATAAAGCCCTGTGGAATTCATTAATTGTTAACCTTGGGATTCATTATTAAACTTACTAAACAGGGATATATGTGGAGCTTCCCATCTTTTCATTTGTAACTACTGTAAATCAAAATTAAGGAACAGAGTTGCTTCTACCAGTTCAGAGTGGTTTCTCAAGTGTTATGCAGCAGCAGGTCTTTCTCAAAAGTAAACTTAAGAAATGAATTATATAGTAAATTATTAGTGTTAAATATTTGGCTTTACTAAACAGTCTAATTAAGACTGGCTGCGACTATTTGAGATGAGGTTACAAAAATATAACTCATTTATAAATTGTGTAAAGAAAAAGAAAATATACAGAGTTTGGATTGTGTACTCTATATACCAAAGAATCTTGGTTTCCTCCGCCCCCCCTCCCCCCCAATCATATATATATCTATATAAATATGAAAGATAGATAGACAGATAGACAGATAGATAGATAGATAGATAGATAGATAGATAGATAGATAGATAGATAGATAGATAGGTGGATGATAGATAGATACATAGATAAATTTTTCTTTTTAATATTAACTTACCTTGTCAACTAAGTCCAACTCTTCAGACATATCTATAAAAGTTACATTTTCTTCAGTGTTTGTAGAATAGAGAAATTTTCCTTCTCTTCTGTACCCAACTCTGGCTACCACTGAGAATGTTCAATGCAAAAACATCCCTGAAGACTCTAAGAAACTCACACTGGACAAGATAAAGATCCAGGGATTTTCTTAGCTCAGCAAATCAAACCCACCAAATCTGAACATTCTCCTGAAATACATATTTGGATTTAATTATTTCTGCATCCATATGACAACACAATGTTCTTCTAGATATCCTTGTGCAAGCAAACATCAGTTTTTTTATAACAAAAACTTCCAGTTAATGACTTCACTTAGTTTTTCTTGGGAAGTCATAGAAATTCTGAATTCAAAAGCCATTGAAAAAAAAAGAAAGCCATGGGAAAAAAAAGAAATTGCTTTGGAAAGAAAAATCTGGAAATGGTTGTTGTGTATAGTTTGTTCATCTTTCCTTGCTTTCACAGCTAAAGAAGTTGATGCATGCTTAGTTGAGTTCTTTTTTTTGCCCAGGATTCACAAACTAACTCACATTTCAACAGAAAACATACTCAATAACATGACTATTTTTTTGAAATCCTTCCCTTATTGGTAGAAAGTTAAACAATGTAAAGAGAAATCTCAATGTATAGGCTTGATAAATTTCATAGAGAGAAGTCAGCTGTGACATGGAAGAAAAATGGAATTTTTTTAAATTTTTTTTATTATTTAGGTATTTTTATAGATACAGGTTTTGTGAAGTACCTGTCTGGAGTGTACACCTTAGAAAGCAGACCAAGAGAAATATGTCATTCAGTTTACTATGAGATTATCCTCACTTATCAGACTCTTAACACTGTGGCAATAAGATGATGATCTTTTAAAGAATCAAACCCCATTGGCCTACCATCTGGAAGACTGGGTTAGAAGTAGAAGATCTTCATATTATTTCATATAAGTAAATAATCATGAAATGTTAAGGGTTGGAAGGGACTTTGAAGATTATCTAGTCCCAGCCCCCATGCCATGGGCAGAGGCAAGGACACCTCCCACTAGACCAGGTTGCTCAAAGCCTTATCCAACCCAACCCTGAATACTGACAGGGCTCAGAGATCCACAGCCTTCCTGGGCAACTGGGCAACCTGTTCCAGTATCTCACCACTCTCCCAGTAAAAAATTTCCTCTCTTTCAGTTTGTTCTCATTACTCCTTGTCCTATCACTGCAGTTTCTGATGAAGAGTCCATCTTCCCTGCAGACCCTCTTGAGACACTGAAAGGTTGCCATGAAGTCTCTACTCTACCTCTTTTCCAGGCTGAACAGCCCCAACTTCCTTGGCCTGTCTTTATAAGAGAAGTGCTCCAGTTTTCTTACCAACTTCATGGCCCTCCTCTGGACTTCCTCCAACTGTTTCATGTCCTTCTTCTATTGGTCACGCAGTGCTCCAGGTGGCTTCTCACGAGAGCCGAGTAGAAAGGGGGAATCACGTCCCTTGACCTTCTGGCCATTCTGCTTTTGATGCAACCCAGGATGAAGCTGGATTTCTGGGCTGTGAGTGCACACTGACAGCTCATGGTGAACTCCACATCATCCACCAGCACCAAGTCCTTCTCTGCAGGTCTGCTGTCAATCTCCTCTAAACCTGTAGGTGTGCCTGGAATTGCCACAAGGACCTTGCACAAGTGTAAGACCTTGCACTTTGTTTAATGAGGTTTGTATTGCTCCACCTCTCAAATGTGTCAAGATCCTTCTGGATGTTATCCCTTTCCTTCAGCATGCCGACTGCACCACACAGCTTGGTGTAATCCACAAACTTGCTGTGGCTGCATTCGATTCCACTCTCTGTGTCAGGGACAAAGACACGGAACACTGTCGACACCAACACTGAATCTGAGGGATGGCACTTATCACTGGTCTTCATGTGGACAATGAATCATTGACCACAACTTTTTGTGTGTGGCCATCTAGATGCTTCTTTATCCACCAAGAGTCTCATCCATCAAATCTATATCACTCCATTTCAGAGACAAGTATGTCACATGGGACTGTGTCAAATGCTTTCCATATATCCAGATAGATGGTGTCAGTTGCTCTGCCCCATCCGTCCGTACCCTGCTTGTCTGACCGGTTCTCTGTGCTCCTGGTTGCTTGTGCTCCCTAGAGCTGTTTAAATCTCCAGGGGATGTTCCAGGCAACACCCCTCCATACCTGATGGGCTCGTGAGAGCATCTGAGTCCAATGGGGCTCTGGTCTGCTAATTGGGTGTTTCTAAGCTACAGAATCTCCCTCTACAGTAAAACCCAGTGGTCACCTCAGGATTTAACCTCAGTCACCACTGCTGCTGTACTTGAAAGAATGTACTCTTACTGGCAACTTATTTTTACTTTTTTTTTCCTTCCTTGTTTTTAATTTATTTTATTTTGAAGCTTCCATATGGAGTGTATGGAATACAATTTTATCCAGTGCTTTTTGAATAATAAGATAGGAGACTAAAAGAATGAAAATTGCTTCCTAGTGTAGAAAGCTCTATTCCTTGTTTTAGGCTGCCCACTTTTGGAAAATTGTTCTCCAATTTTATGTTAACAGATTTGATATATATTAGAACTTGGAAACTGAGAAATTTAAAACAAAGTCAATTATAAATTGATTCATCAAGAAACATGATTTTAATGTAGCATGTGTGTCATGGAAAAGAATGTCAGGCTTTATAGAGCACTTTATCATCAGACATTAACTCAAAACAATCTTACAATTTACCAGCACTTAATTTATACCAGAGTGAAGAAACTGTCTTAAATTTGGATTACACTTAAATGAACTGGTGACATCATGATTGTGTACCTAAAATGTGTCTTGTGCCAAGGCCATGATAAAACATTCTGTATTTATATGTGTTAGCTGTAAGTACGATGAAGAAATCTGAAAAAAAACCCACACCAAAACATTCAGTAGAAATTTGTAAAGCTCCTCATTGGCTAGCGAACCTTTACAGTGTACCCTCACCTTACTGCCTGCAGTCCTCTCATCTCAGAATATCCAGTCTCTGTCAGTTGTTGCATTGTCACAGCTTTTTGTTTCATAAATGTGTCAGAAGCTCTTGAAACTGTTTCTCTGTGAGAAGTTTATGATCTGAAGAGAGGAATATGCAGCAGTGCAGAGTCATGTGATTAGTCATTAGGATTGCCATTCCTCTTCTGGGACCAGCAACAGCATTTTCACCTGCGAAAGTACAACATAAACCCAGTTAATTTCTGAGGAAGAGCACTGAGAGGTAAGAGTTGGAATCTGAAAATTACTGTACTTGAAAAAAATCACTTCAATCCAGCTGAGAACATAACAATATAAATGCTGATCTAGAAATGCTATTAAAAGGACTTGGGCACTCTTTCTCACAAGTAGAAAATGAAGAATTTACCCCCCAAAATAATTAAAAAATGTTATAAGGGTGAAAAAAATGCAAGTTATTAAAAAAACACCCCTAATTAAGAGAAAGTTTCTATAATATATCTTCATATGTTTAAAATTATGCATATTTAGGTTGCTTTAACTTAAGTAGATCTTTTCTGTTCATATTTTTATGTTCTCTGACTTAGATAATTCATATATATTATAAAATGTCTAGAAACGCAGATATTGAAATCATAATCCCAAAGTGGAATGCAAACTATTTTTTTTGTAAAGGGTAAATGGACACTATGCCTGGCTTATAATGAAGTTCTGATTTTCTTGGGTTGTGTTGTTTGTGTTTTTGTTTGTTTGTTTTTACTATCCATATTTGTTTCCATAGACTTTTTATATGTGGAAATCATGAATGTCTCAGAGAAGATCTGGTTTCCTATAGTAAATGATCATCTATTATGTAGTTTTTCTTAACAGCTTCTTTGCATCCGTGGCTTTAAGTTATAGCAGTATCTACTTTAAAAGAAGCAGTCTATATGGTGAAGTTCCAACACAGTTAAAATGAATTATTTAGGACTGCTTAAAATTTATTTTCATTTTAACATAGCTATCATTAATTCATATGGTGTAGAAATTGTCATGCAGTTACATTACTAGCGTTATCTAGGTGTGTATTCTCCAAGATTGGAGCACATCAGCAGGGGGTAAACAGGATGAACAATTAAGAAAAGAAACAATCACTTATTTTTGTTTTAGGCATAGATGCTTTGTTTCACCCACACCTCTTTAAAACAAATTTAAGGCTGCTTCCTTTCTAATGTTTAAAATGTGCAGACACAGATCAGTACAATTTTATCTCTATTTGAACATTATTTCTAAATATTTATATTGTGTGTAACATACCACTCATATGTGAGAAGTTGCAAAAAGAGCATCAGAGATTTGAAAAAAATAGATTGGGATAAGACGGTAAGAGATATTTGTGTTGTTGTTCCAATATTCTCTCTTGTACCCTTTCCCTTTCCTTGTGAAAAAAACTCTCCCTTTGAGTCAAACAGAAATAATTTTATTCATGAATGTGGAACAAGTCACACAAGCTCTTTTTATTAAGCAAGTTAACTGAACAGGTTGAAGAGCACAGATCTGTTATTGAATAGCCTCATAGTTCCATGCATGTACCTGTGACTACTAGAGGTTAAAGAGAGATTATTGCCATTCATTATGTCTAATCCTTCTTCAGATTCAGGTCTGGATAAAGCAAAGAGTCAATCTTAAATATTGATCACGGGGCAGAGAAGAGACAGAGCAAAAGGTTTATGTTTTCTCTAATAATTTTCTGGGCTATGATGACATTTTCTGTTGAAAATATTTGACTTAGATGTATTGTAGCCAATGACTGGATTGGAATTGCCATGAGTCATATAAGAAAGGAGCACTTGAAGGGAATTCTGATGATTGATGTTGGAGTGAGTTTTGGTAGTAGGTTCATTCTTGGCAAATTAATATATCTTGATTATTTGAAGCCTGTTGCTAGTACCATGGTTTCAAAAGTTTGGCTGTGTCTATAAAGAATATAGAAAGATTTAGAGCATCCAGCACCCTCTAGTATTGTATAAGAAGTTTGTCTTATTTTTTTTTCTCTTATGTGTAGTTCAATCCTTCATTCTTGAAGAGTTAGATAAATACATTATTTATCTGTCATTGGTTTTCTAAATTATATATAAATTGAAGATACATCATGGCAGAGAATGCAATTACATTGGTGGCAAGCAGTAATAGCATAGTTACCATACAAGTTATCACAGTCAATTCCACAATAACTCCTGATAACACCATTTTCTTTGTTCCATAAAAAAGGAGTTAAAAGTAGAAAATTTGTGTTAGGGAGAGAAATAGAAGACTGTTGCTTGTGTTCCTTCTATACTTCACTTCCATTGCATCCTACTATTCTGTAAACAGACACAATTACATTAATATTAAAAAAAATGAGATGAAAAATTACGTAGCATTTATGTACATATTTATAGTAGTTCTATGGTAATTTATACAAGATCAACAAATATTCACCCCTGTATAATATCTTTTACCATAAGTTTGGTTAGAATAAAAAGGTTGCAGTCACTATGTTTTTCATGAAGCCTGTAGTGGGGGAGAGAAGGCAAGCCCTACTGTCAGCTTAGGAGGAAGCCCAGTAAGAGGGTTGTATTTAAGTTAATAAGATAATGCTAGTTGAATGCTCTAAAATTGAAAATGAAGGGTTTAACCATGTTTCTTCAAATACTGGGATACAGAAAAGGATATAGTAAGTTACTATCATACATTGTTGTTTATTTTTTTCCCTCTGTCTGCATGTCCCCTGATTTTATTCATACACAGAGCAGACAGAAAAGTCTGCTTTATCAGGGTGATAAAACAGTGTGGCAAAATGGGCTTCTTAATGAAATTTGTACAAGAGAAACTACGAGCTTATCTTCACTCCATGTGGGGACCTCTGAAGCATTGCTACTCTGGAGGGAGAACATTGAAAAGATCAGTAACAATCTTGGCTATATACTGTGCTAGCAATTGAGAAACATCCCAATGCCCATCTGCTTTCCTCTTCTGCTTGATCAGGCACTTGGCACTTGGCTTCAGTGCAGAATTTTATCTCCAGTGCAAGTCAACAGTATCTTACAACAGCAAACAAAGTTTAAATATTCATCACTGAATCTAATGAAATGTTGAGTTTAGTACCAGACATAATCTTTCTGAGGCCTTATGTACATACAGGTACTGCAGAGCTCTTCAGAGCTAGTGCTGCTTCAGCTGATTCTTAAGCAGCTGTAAGGTTTCTAATATAGACTCCTTAGCCTACACCAGCCTTCAACCTAGCAACAGTTCAATTAACAATGATGCAGCTGAACTGGTGATAAGACCAATAGGAATTTGTGTTCTAAATGCCTAACACGTAGAAAAAGGCTGTATCAGAGTTGTAAATGAATACAATGTTAGCAGCACTGACATGCAAATCAGGGACATGGGTACTGGGGTTTTTTGCCCTGAGATAATAAAACTATATTAAGAACAACGGGATTTGTGTTTTCCTTGGGGAAACTTCAGATCCCAGTCAAAAAATGCTCATAGATAGGCTGAATTTGTGTCTGACTGGGAAAGAAAAGGCCACAGAGCCCATCTATGAAATTAAGAATGCTATTGCAATGAATCCCACAGCAAGTAATAAAATAAGCTTAAAGTGATTGTTAATTTGGTATTTATTATTGATCTTTGTCCAGAACAAGTACATGGAAAGTCATACCAATATTAATATTAGGGGATTTTCTGATACTTACTTTTAATTATGCCTAGTGAAGGGTTATAATCAGAAAATATTTTAATGAGTTATTAAACCCCATGTGTTTTACTTTGTTAACATCTCTTCTTTTTCTGCCATGCTTATTAGAGAAGGATTACAAAGCTCAGATAAAGCATGCTGTTTTAGGCACAGCAGGTATACACAGCTGGTATTGGGTTTTTTAATTCAATACATAAGTAACCCCACAGAAATGGGTTTTTTAATTCAATAAGTACAGCATCCAGTAGGAAAAAAGAGCCATCTCAGGCTGACACTCTTATCCACACTAAGTTATACATAGAACAAAAAAAGAAGAACTAGAATAGACTCAGGCACAAGAATTGGGTATATCATAACTCAATATTTTAGTAGACAGTAGTAAGTAATAATAAGAGGAATTGTGCAAGCCTGGAGAGAAATTTGGAAATATAAAGAAGAAAATACTTTTGAAAAGGAAAAATACCCTTATTTTTAAAAGAAAAGCAAAAATTTTACTGTTGATACCTCAAAGTAGCAGATTTTTTAATTATTTTCTTCTATAATGGGGCTGAGGAGGGTGTTAGGTATAGCCCTATCCACATTTTGCATTCACAGCCCAAAAAGGTCTGTGGTAACATATGCTACATGCTTTCACTGGGTAGTATAGTAACTAAACTGATTTGCTTTCCTTGAACCATAGAACTGATTTGATTCAGAATATGACCTGAAGCGATTCCTGGGAATAGGACAATTTCATGCTGTCCCGCATTATGAGTTTGCAGCTTCATTGAATATAATTTTTCATTTTTGTGCATTGCATTTACCAGAAAATAGAAGTACAAAAAATTATTAGTGACTACATTTTTTTGTGGTTTTCCTATCTGCTGTGCTGTCTTCAACCACTAATGCAAACAATTCATACAAAGCCTGCATTCATTTTTACAAAGTTGTATGCACTTCTGAGCATGCTAATCTTCCCTCAGAGCCACAAGAGCAAGCCAGCAACAGAATGGTGACAAATTAAAACTCGTAAGACAAAATTGTGAATGTAACATGCAATTTAACCTCAGAGCACGCCTTCAGGGGAGGGTTTACTATTAATCCCTGCAAGCAAACTATGGGATTCTTTTAACAAATGAAATTTTAGAGAGTTTGCATAGCTTTTACATCTATTACAATTAGTACACAGCCAAAATCCTAAAACAGATAATCCTAGCAGTTTGCCTGCTTAGGAAGAAAAAAGTCAATGATAATGAATTACTTTTTATCAGACAGTAGAGAAAGTTCTTGCCAAGTGAAGGAGTTTAAAAAGGTACAGAGAGGACAAGCAGTTTTTAGCATAAAGTTCATCTGTTCTTGTCTTTGTCTTCATTGTGTTTGTTTGTCACTGTTTTGTTTCTGTATATTTTCTCCATGGCTTCCTCCTTCTTCTTGCTATCTCCTTTGACAATGTTCTCAATCAGGTAATTGTTCTGAAATGGACATTCCCATGTTACACTGCCCTTACCAATGAGCACAAATGACCAGATTTGGTTCTTATTAATATCTCCCTTACCACTTGTTGATTTCATTTGTGTCTCTGTATCACAGAGTCACAGAATATTATGGGTTTGATGGGACCCACAAGAATATTCAAATCCAACTCTTCAGTGAATGGCCCCTCCAGGGATTGAAACCACAACCTTGGCATTATTAGCACCGGGCTCTAGCCAGTGGAGCTAATCTCAGTGTTATGCTCCCGTTTATAATTTCCTACTTTACTTATTTTCCCTTTTGCACTGAAAAGATTATTGGGCTGATACACATAAGGAAGCAGGCACCTCTGTTTCCACATACTTTATGCACCAACCAGCCACACATACACACATCCTATAGATCAGCAAACAATGAAATGGAAGTTTTCTTCATGGCATGATATTTTCAGGAGATGAAAAGACCTATTTTCATTCCAGTGGTAATGATTTTACTTAGAACCACTCTGACAGCAAAAAGGACTTTGAAGGATAGTTGAGGTCTTATGTTCAGGATAGCTTTTGCATATCAGAAAGAAAGGTCTACACTAAAGGTATCATTTGTGAATAATTTTAATTTCAAATGTCCTAAACAAGTGCAGTGTTAGTTGGTTATTGTTTAGGTTTTATGTTTGTGTAGCTTCCACTTTGCTTATATAATCAGAAACTTTGTGTTAAATATTTGCTTTCTCCTAGTAAAGACTGGAACAATTTCTTAGTTTTCTAGAATGTTAAAAGGAAGAGAATGATATTTTCTTTTCATCTCCAATCATCCCTACTCAAATACATACTGCTGTAACAGCTGGTCCCCATGACTGGTTGTACTGCATGGGTGTGGGGATTTAAAAAAAAAAATAAAGGAAAAAGAAAAATCTTCAGAAACCTGGCAATAGAAACAGAATATTTAAAGTCTGGAATATAAAGTTCACCAAGGCAGCCATTTTAATATGTGATTTGGGTTTCTTTCCTGCATGCTTCAAAGGTACTTTCCTTATAATAGAGTAGTGTTCCTGGCATTCTGACCTATTTACAGTGGGAAGAGAAGTAGAAACAGGGAGAAAGTGTTTTATCCGAAAAAGTTTTAATAAGGAGGAGGCTCAATGGCATCAACACATATAAGCAAGCATGTTAATAAGAAATACCAAACTTCATCACAGAAGATAGAAGAACTGGCCAATTGCTAACATTCCAGAGGTCTTTGAAAGAAAAGATGCCCTTTTAGTAAGGGTTTTTGGCTGTCGTTTTCCATCACACTAATTGACTGACCCTCTCTTTCCAGAAGATGATGTGGAGCCTAGGATGTAAAGGTGATAATTATTCTATAAACCTTTTTACTTCTGTCCTAGTTCAGCAGAAGACACCAGTTATCACTGTGTGGAGGGTGATCAAGGCTGTGTATTTTACACCCTCTATTCATTCCCCAAGAATAATGGACCATTTGCAGCAATTACCCAGGAAGTCGTTAGCACCTTCACACCCAGCCTGAGGGGGTGTGGGTGTTAATGGGCCATTAATGGTTCAACAATATCCCATGA
>WBMV01007661.1:0-12313 GCA_013396655.1 Campylorhamphus procurvoides | reverse complement strand
TCTTCATTCGTGAAGCCTTGCCATGATGCTGATTAGTAGATTAATGTACAATGTCAGAGTTTTAAGTTTGGAATTTCCAACAGGAAACATCTTTCTTTTTATTTTGTATCCAAATGTTTTCGTCTTGTCAACAGTAAAGTATCAACAGAATGGGTTTGCGCCAAGGAAATATGTTGGGAGAATTGTTTTGTTTTAAAAAAGTAAAATGCTTCTCTTCTCTAAGCATTCCCTGTGAAGTACAATCTGTGCTTGGCACTGCCAGACGTGTCAAGAGAATTGGTTTTCCTGAGTGGTCTCCTGTGATGTTGGGCAAATAACGTTACCTTATAGAAACTTTATTTCTGCATAAAATGACTTAGCTTTTGCAGCCTTAAAAAGACTAGTTTTGGGTTTTTTTGAAAGATAGTCAGGTCTGTGCAACTGACATGATATCTTGTCTGGGTAGGAAGTCTCATGCTTTGAATTATAAACGCTTTCTCTTTCTCAGTCCTGAATATTTGACAAAGTGGCTGTGAAGCGCCTTGGGGAAATTCCAGCTCAGGCACTGGTGGGCTTTGACATCCAGAACATCTGAGGAAGGGAAGGAAATTGTTGCATTGGTTCATGAAGAGAGAATATCACTTTCACAAAAAAATCCCAAACCCTTAATTACTGAAAAACCTCAGTTTTCTTCATAGAAGCATCTATGAACACTGATTTTCTCCCTTAATCCTTCAAAAAACAATGAAAAGATCTCATTTTCTGCTGAAGAGATATTTTGTTGGTCTGCTTTTTGATTAATTTTCTTTTTTAATCTGTTAGTCAAGAAGCAATTGAGGACTAGCCTATTAAACATTTCTCTGAGGAAGAAAGAACTTGGTTCTGTTTATTGCACTGAAAGTATGCGCATCTTGATCATGTTAGCAAAAATTGAATAGGGCGAGGATTTTCTTGGCAAGATGAGCAGCCAGATAATATCTTCATTTCTCATTATCATATGCTGGAAAAACAGAGAGTTCAAGTGCAAGTGCTGCAGCTGATGGGGAACACTCCCAAACTGAGTCCTGAACCTTTTTTTGTGCACCTGCCTTCCTGCAGCATTTAATTTATATCCACTGCTGATTCGGTTGTGATGCCTTTTCCACTGTCCAATTCTTGTACAGACTTTTTCCTACCTTCCTTGGGCAGCTTGAAGTAAGCTACCATTTAATGGCATGGAAACTGTTATACAAGGTGCTCTACAGGTAAGACTAGGAAGCATTCAAGAGCTTAAGCTGGACATGGTAGAAAAGCAGTTACAGTCAGGGCAGGGTTAAAAATGGAGGCACAGTGATGAGAAGGGCAAGGGTTTGTCTCTTGCCTGAGCATCCTTTCCAATTACAATGAATGTTTTCATTATAAACCCTTAAAGCAGACATCACACTGCTTAAGGCACTTGTGTGGTGAAGATGTGTAGTTCTAATTGCACAGCCTAAATCTTGGACTTTGTTTTGCAGTGTCTGGTAAGCAGCCGGCTATGGCAGCTAAGCTAGTGTCAGCTATTCAGAGCCCCTTTAGGCTCTGTCTGCATGATTCTTGTTTTCAACTTTGTTAAGTTGTTCTTACCTCGTTTGATTTTCTGTTGGTTTCGAATTTATTTTATTTCATTTGTTTTGGGTTTGGGGGGTTTTTGCTGAAGTTCTGGAAGGTGACCCAGTTAAATTTACTCTTGTTTGATATTTGCTATTTCCACCCACTATGGCTGCTTCTTTGTGATGCAAGTATTCAGTCCTGTCCTGGATGCAGGGGAAGTGTGACGGAGGAAACAAAGTCAAATGAATGCCAAGTGCTAGTTCAGCAGTTTGATGCACATTCCTGTGTTGTAGAAATGCTTAGCTGCATTTGTCTCTTTGTTGATAAATGAAGGATTTGCAATCAGGTACATTAGAAACTGGGGACACCCCAATCAATAAAACAGCTAAAGATACCTTAGAAAGTAAGAGCGGAGGAGACAGCAGCAGTTAAGTGGGTTTTTTTGGCAGTCCATCAACAGGCAGGGGATTCATTTGAATGTTTCTTTTCGGGTTTTTTTTTATTAATTTTTTTAATAAGAAATACCTTCTTTTGCATTGTCTGGCAAAACAGCCTTGATGACTTTTTTTTCTTCTCTTTTTCCCCACAGACACGCTTAGCATACAGGATTCTTCCTCGCATACCTGCTACCACATTCATAAATTATTTCAGTATTAGGAGAGGCAAAATTGAGGGCATGCCTGTGCAGAAGACACCAAAAAAGAAATTTTATATTTGGATTGCTCTGTACAGATGGAGATTGCAGGGCATAGGCTAAACTGGAGATCTTGATTTCTCTGCATATTCCCTTTTTGAGCTGCAGTGTTCTTTTCAGCTCTTACCAGTACTTTCAAACTAAACACAGTGGCTTTGATTTGCTGCCCCTTCACCACTGAATGCAGTTGTCTGTGTTCCTCCTTTTAATGTCAGACATTACCAAGCTTTTTGGAGAACTTATATTTTTTCCTACCAGCAAGGCAAGTTTGTCAAGCTACCTCAGAAAATGGTGAGGAATTGAGAGATGCTATATTCTCACAATTGTCTGTATTCAGCTTTTGTTTGTACTAGAGGTAGGCGTTGGTGATTCAAGTAGGCAAAGTTCAAGCCTCAGCCAGAATCAGATGGGTAGAAATAGGGAATGCATATGACTGCATTTTAGGTCTTTTTCTTGAGTTAGATCCATGTCCTTGATTCTGGCCTATTTTTTGGGACAATCTTATTGGGAGTTCTTATTTTGTCTCTTGAAGAAGTTAAATTGAGCAAGGGACTGTACTTTGATACCTCATAAAACCAAAGGTGACTTATTCCAGCCACAGATTACTGTTTATATTATTATACCAGAGAAGAATATTCACCTTGTCAAAGCTGATGAATTCTAACATCTCCCTTCCAGTGCCTTAATTTTTTTCTTAATCTCCAACACTCTTTTAGTGCTTGTTAATTCATGCTTTCCTTGCTGTATTATAGTCTAGTATGTGTGCAGACTGCTGAATTCAGGTCTTTGTAGCGATGCTGTAGTTTTTTTCATGAGCTTGTGGTATAATGTGTGGGTGGAATTGGAAAGGGAAACAATTAATTTTTGGACTGAGCTTTAATACTTGACATTCTGCTTTCATCTGATAAGGAGTATGAGTGGGATATCTTCAAGGAACATGAATCAGTTTAAGTCCCTGCACAGGAGAGATGGGAACAGTTGTGCCCAAGTAAATTTCCACTCCTCTGAAGGGCATTTATAAGATGTGCCTTCTAAGGTAGCAGCTGGCACATTGCACGAGGATGAAGAAATAGTGGAGTGGAAATAACCTGGAGAAGGACTTCTGTGTTAAATCAGCATGAGGAAAAACTTGGTGGAGAAGTACAGTTTCAGGTCTTATAGTTTTATTGGTTTGGAGATTTTTTGTTTGTTTGGTTTGTTGGGTTTTTTGGGGGCTGGGTTTTTTCTGTTTGTTTTGTGTTTTGCTTTGGATTTTTTTTACGTAAGATTGTAGCACAGAATTGAAAAATCTTTGTTAGTAGCAATTTGCTGTTCATTCTGTTCTTTGGCCAAAGAATGGTATTCTTTTTTTATTTTAATTTTCTTTTTAAATCCAGACAATATCTTGAAAGAATTACCATTTCAGAATGTTTTTGCCATTTTAATGTAACAGCTGGTCAAAAGAAACATGTAAGCAAGAAGCATACTAATTTCTAAAAGTTAATTTAATTCTACTTATGTCATCTACAGGTAGAGATTAGTGTGTGAATATTCTGAACCTGACTGTCATTTGTTTAAGGTGAGATACCTTGCTACCACAGGGTTCCTGTACTAGGCTGTTGGCAAGATTTTTGCTGGTCACCTAAACTTTGTTCATAAGGTACTAAACTATAGGTTAGGATGATGAAGATTTATTTCCAGTGTTGTATCACTCCCTGGAAGATCTGGCAAAAGGGCAGGGTTGAGGGGAAGAGTGTGTGTGTGCAGAGCATCAACTGTCTTCTCTCCTTTCCCCATTGGAAAATATATACATCAAAACCTATTTCTGACAGGAGCACAGCTTCCATTCTGTTTTAGCACCAGTGAGGGAACAACTTGAAACTTTTTGTTGTATTCCACCAATGTTGAAAGTTTATTAAAAACAGAAGAATGTTTTATTCATTTTTCTTTGAATTTGAAATGGCTTCAGTATAGAACACTGTATTCATTTCGGCTTTGTCAGAGCAACATACCCTTTCTTACTTGAAGCTTTTAATTGTACTTTGGGTCAGTTGTTCTTGCAAATTTCATAGCCATAGGTTGTGAAGCTCTCTAGGTTACCTGTTTGTCTGCTGGTACCTGTGAAACACTCCAGGTTATTTTCCTGTGACTTGCAAGATAAAAGTAAAACACAGAATCTTCTTCGGAGTAGCAGAACATGACCTTTCTTGGGGAGCGTTTTGCTGTCACCTCCTCATCCCCTTTGTATTCCTGTAAGAACTCACTTTTTCAAGCAGCCTTAAACCTCTTTATTACTTAAGCCTCTACAGACTGAACTGAAGATCATCATTTGGTACTGTGAGTGGTACAAAAGATAGTGTGGTTTTAATATTAGTCAAAGTGCCTTTTTTGTGGAGAAGGAAGACTATCATGCACATTAGATTGGAGTTGCCGAAGTAGTAGCTGTCTGTATTTATAGCAATAGGTGTACAGTGTTAAGTACAGAATCTGTTAATGTGGTATGCTTAAACTTTGAATGAGCTTAATATATATTTAGCTTGTAGGTAAAGGGTGAAATTGAGCAGAATCTTTTTAGAATAAATAGATAAATTAAAACCCCCTTTCAACTGCTTATTCCCTTCTTTGTATTAATCCTTTCTCTTCTCCCTTCCTTCTCTGGATTTTTAGCACCCTTGTGAATAATGAATGAGCCTGAGGATTAAACCGTTTCTCTAAGTGGACTCACCTGTCTGTGTAAAACAGCTAACCTAGTTTCAGTTCTGTACAGTGTTGAGAGATTTTTGCTTCTGATGAAATTAGTGGAGGCATTTCTTGTGACTTCTGTAGCATGTTTGACCCTTATTTACTTCTGAACGAGTTTCAACCAGCTATTCTTGCAAATCCATTTAATTCATTAATAGGCCTTAAAAGTCAGTGTAGACTCCTACATGCGTGGAAGAAGCTATCAATATTTTATTGCTTTCTCTTCAGACTGATGACAGGAACCTTTGGTGTCCTGATCAGTGACTGTACAGGCTTCAGACAGCACATTTATGAGTCTTGTTTCTTGAAGGCAGCTTTGTGCATTGCAACTGCCTGTTCCCATTGGTTGGTAGGAGTGGCACAGCCTGGTCTGAGTATGGTTGCTGCAGACTGGCAACACACACTTACTTTTGTAATGCTCTAAGGCAGCCTTTTCTGAAAACAGGAGGAAGGAAGAGAGGTTGTATTTCTGTTGGAAAGGCATGGTTATGCCAAGGTTGGTTACTAAAGGATAAATAGTTTTATATTTCCATGTCTTTGGAATTGCTGGTATGAATTCTAGCGCTCAAGATACCTACAGTGCTGCTGTGATCACCAAACTCCTCTAACAAACATGAATCCTCTGCCTGCAAAACTTCAGTCGCAGAAATGGGCCGTGCCTATACCTCAGCAAATCTTGTTCCCATCCTGGAAAAAGTCCTTTGGGGGAAAACGATTAACTCAATTTCTGTACTTCTTCAGTCTTTGCTCCTTGTATTGGGACTGCAAAAAATACTTGACATGGGCTTCTGCTGCTTTGGGGAGTAGGGGAAAGGCACTCAGTCACTACATAGAAATTTGTCTCTCTTGCTGCACACATCAGTAAGCAAGTATATAGCCTTTTAAATTTAACTTGTTCCTGGAACTCTCTCTTTAAAATCGAAAAGGCAAATTACTGCTTCATCTCAGGCTTTGTTTTTTGTTGTTCTTGGTACATATTTTGTTATTCAAATATTTAAAGAACTCTTGCTATATTCTGTAGTTGCTCTCAGGCCTGCAGGTTTAAAAAAAATACTGTCTGCACCCTAGACATAAAACACTGAAATCTTGGCTGGCTTTTTTTACCACTGACTTGTTTAGTCGCTTGAAAGGCACCTATGCTCTCATGATTTGTTGATGATGAACACAGAATTCATTTTTATGTGTAATGAATGTGGAAATGTTGTGGTTTGTTACTACTCTTACCTGTAGGTATGTCTGTAGTAACATTGAAGGTACTGAGGTCTTGATAACAGGATAGAGGCATTTTGACATACTCACTTGACTGATGTATTTTTCTTACAAATGTGGTTATTTAAAAACGTGATCAAAAGTTTTGTTCTTATAATGCTAGACTTCTGGTCTTTCTGTCTGTTGTGAGAGCTTGTGGCTTTTGACCTTTGCTTTATAACTGTCTTAAGTTAACTCTTAAAAATAGAGATTTTTATGTATACTTCTAGACAAAACCTGCAGGATGTTTCACTGAACTCCTTTATGTAACTTCTCTTTGCAGCCTGAGATTTCTTAATGCCTCTGCCAACAAACTGGAAATGCTTCCTCCAGCCACCCTTTCTGAAGAAACCCATAGCATCTTGCAGGAGTTGTATTTGACCAATAACAACCTCACAGATAAATGTATACCCTTGTTAACAGGCCACCCACATCTGAAAATCTTGCACATGGCTTACAATCGCTTACAGAGTTTCCCTGCAAGGTAAGTTTCACTGTCTCTGGCCCACCAGTGGGTGGGCATAGTGAAATATTTTCACAGCAAGAACTAAATTGCACAGAACTGTAGTGGCATAGGCTGTATTTTGAATGTAGTTGGTACTGCAGTCAGTGGATTCACCTGCTTATGCCCTCTTGCACAGCACTACTCTTGCTTGCAGTACACAGAGAAGTGAGTACTGCATGTTAGTTGGTGCATTCTAAGGATGCTTGAAACTCTTCTCAGCTGGACTAATTCAGCATGGCCACAGTGTGCTTTTGGAAGTTGAGCAAGGAGGTCTTCTGTTTTCCCTGGCTTGGTCACTTTGCTTACACCTGGTGGGCTTCTCCTTGCAGAGATTAGTGAGCATAAGGGTCTGGAAATGTCTTCTGAAAGGGGACTAAACTCCACTAGGGAAAAATCCTCTCAGCTCCAGGAGATTCTGCCTTGCCAGCCATTTCTGTCCTTTAATTCACTCTGTTTTAATCAGAAATCTTTCAAGTGTAAGATGTGCTGTAAAACTGATGGGTACAGCCTTGGAAAAGAGATGCCAATAAATAATGGAAGAGACATCTCTGTCCTTGTGTGATGTTCTGAGCAACTGGGCTTCAGTGGCAAGGGGGAGAGATGGAGATGAATTTAGGGGGAAGAGCTGAGTGGGGTGTGCTAGAAGGTGGAGGGGAAAATTTGAGGTGGAATGAGAAACTAGATGTTAGAGTTTCAACACTTCGTTGGAATTCCTTCCAAAAAGCTTGGAGCTAACGCCTTAGTGTCGGTAAAGATGGTGAACAAAGGAAACAAAGGATGTGCGTAGCCTGGTGTTATCTGCCTTAGGCACAGCCTTTTGTTCTGATCTTTCCCCAGGCTGGGAGGGAAGACGGGCTCAGGTGGGGGAAGGGGTCAGGGTTTCTGCGCTTTCTGCAGAGGTTAGGAGTTCAGTGGCTCAGAACGGAAGAGAGATAACGGGGCCACACCAGGTCCAACATAGCTGGGGGACCAGGATTATGTCTTTTGCTCTCTGGCTTCGCCAATCACCTGTGAACATCACAGGAGACTGCTGTGAGGAAGAGAAACACGCCTGTTTTCTACACAGCAGAGGCTGGGTTTCTGCTGCTCTTATCATCAACCCCACGGGAGCTGACCCAGCAACTGTGCTCCTGCCAATCCCCTAAGGGAGAGGCCAGCCAGCCAGGTGCAGCATTGCCACTTGCTGTCTGTAAATGTAACTACAACCTCTGAGAGAGCGAGCGGCCAGCGATGGAGGCACGACAGCGCCACCTTCTGTCCGTAGATATAATTGCATTTCCCCTTTTTTGGGGGTAGCCAAAAAGACCTTTTAACTGTTTGCCTTGTTGTTTGGGGGTGGAGNGAGGGGTTTATTACAAATTGTTGTTGTTTGGTTCTTTTCTGGATATATATATATATATATATATATATATATATGTATTGTGGTTAAGAACTGTTATCCTTTTATATATATTTTTTTTTTCCTAATTATAGTTCTGTTTTCTAAATTTAAAGGAGAAGGATTATTTCTTGGCCAACATAGATATTGTAGTTTTCCCTTTGAACTAAGACACTAGAGTTGAACGAATGGGGAGGAAGGGAGTTATAAAGAGTGTGAGTTGGTGAGCTGGGGGAATGTAAGCAAAATAAGTACTTTGAAAGGTAGCGTTAACAAACACTAACAGAAGAAGCACACATTTTGTTCCACAACTGTGTTAGCATTTGATGTGAGAAGGGGTAACAGGCACTGCTGTGAAGAAGAGTCAAAGTCTACAATATTGTTTTCATAAAATAATAAAAACCACTGGTCTTATCACCACTTCAAAATGAAATATGCATTTCTATTAAAAGAAAAATTATCAAATTTTTGTTTTCATAGCAAAATGGCCAAGTTGGAAGAGTTGGAGGAAATTGATATTAGTGGGAACAAACTGAAAGCCATTCCAACAACCATCATGAACTGCAGACGTATGCATACTGTAATTGCTCACTCTAACTGCATTGAAGTCTTCCCAGAAGTCATGCAGCTTTCTGAAATAAAGGTATGGTAACAGCCATGATGGGAATGGCTCCTCCACTCCACAAGCCTCTTGGGGTCTGGAGAGGATTGTGAAATCCCCACATGGGCCAGAAGTAAAGTGATGGAAACACTCCAGGATTGTGTGATGGTAAAAAAGGCTTTAATCACACATGGAGTGGGTTTTTAACCCCTTTGGGGGTGGCCTTTAGGGGGTAGGGTGTGATTGGGTAAGGGTTCAGGGGGAGGGGGAGTGGCTGTGGGGCACAGGAACCAATAAGAGAACAGGAGGACCAAAACCCAGTGGAAAACCAGGAATGGGGGCTGACAGGTGAGACATTCAATAAGGATGGGGGGGTGGGGCTGGATATCTAAGAAGAAGGGAACCTGTCTCTTTCCATAGAAAGCCACATATGTGTTGGAAACCCTAGGGATTACAGTCTAAAAGGGAGGACACCTGTACATTAAAAGGCATAGGTAATATTAAATTCTAAAGTCTGCTCTTCTGGAAGTTGTCACAGTGATGGTCTTGTTTCTAGGGGTGTCTTTTTCCAAGGTAGGTAGTTGGGGTGATCTTTTTCCTCTGCTTCCCACGTGCAGTAGCAAGAGTGCCTTCCAACATCATGGAATGAATGTGCTTTGGAAGAAGCAAGCATAATGTGATTTTACTAATTCTGTTCTCCCCTTGAGTCTCTCATTGCTATGGGATATATTCTCAGAAATTATGGAGATATGACAGCTGCTTTCTCCTCTGAAATCATATGCAAAATATTTGCCCCTGTGCAGCCTCAGAGTCAGGTCATGGAAGAGGAGCCTCAAAATCTGATTTTGTGCTTACCTGTAGAAGGTTAACGGGCTTTAGGAAGAATGCAGACCATCCAATATGGATTACAGCAAAACTCCACTTTATTAAAGAAAAGTACTATACTTATAGTATTTCAGACAATACGTGAGTTAAGACTATTGGCACAGCACACACATAACAATCACTCATTGGTTATAATCAGAAGGCAACTAACTGTATGACCTCATCCAGCTTGCTTCCAGGTTCTCAGGGCCTGCAAGGTTGATTATCTTACAGCACCCATCTGCTAACCTTGGTCAAACGACTCCCTTTTGCTTTCCCATGAGAGAAGCATTCCTACACTTACCTTTGTTAGATCATATCTTCTCTGCCAAATAAGTGTTAATTGTCTCCTTTGACAGTCTGTTTTGATACAACTTAAACATTTGGCAAGAGCTGTGGGTAATTCACTCTTGCTACCTTGGCAACTGGTTGATTGTGTAGGAATGGACTTTGTTTAGAGCACTTGTTAAAAACTGCTGAAGGTGCAAAATATGTTCGGCTTTGGGAACAGAGATAAATTCCATGAGCATGGGATTTGAGTATTTAGGCAAGCTACTTTCATTTTCTTAATTGTAGTTGTATTTTGCACAACAGAGAGAATACTTAATCTATCTCTTGCAAGTGTTTCCAGAAGTAATTCTGTACTTGACATTTTTTTTGTGGGATGCATTCTTTGCTTGGCCACACTGATGAACACTGTTGCTTATATTTTGTGAAACATGTTCCTGCTTCTTGCCTTGCTGTAGTGCAGACTCGTTTGTGCTTTGCACTCTTTCTGCTGACCACAGCTGGGAGATGGGTTATCTCACAGCGTATGGATCTTGTGATATAGCAGAAAAATCTGTCATTTTGTGAGGCTGAGAACCGATTACCCATTCATGGACTCAAAACAACTGAAGTGTCTTTTTGGTGCTCTGTGAAGTCAAAAGGCTAAGTTCCCAGCCTGACATGCATGCCTCAGTGTCTGGGGTCATGGAAGTCAGCAGGAGCAATAATTCTGTTGGGCAAGTGAGTACATGTAAAGATCAGCTTTGTGGTTTTAGCCAGGAAATACCAGACAAAATTCTGGGTTCTTGAATACTCCTCCCTCTTTGCAACAATGGCCAGAGGAAGCAGAGGGCTGTTTAGAATCAATGAGAAGTAAAGCCTTTTTACTTGGAGGAAGAATTGGGGTGGGGGAGTGACGCTATGCACAGTAAACATTTTTTTAAAAAATATGAGGGTGGTTGACAAAAAATATTATGTAAACATGCTGATAGGAAACAGGGAGCAATCACCTTTTTCCTTTTGTTTGTGCATCTTGGGGAAAGCTGAATGCTTTATAGAAGCGTCATATTTAAAGTGCTACTCAGCCACACTGAGTAGAAAAAATGCTCTTGGGAAACCTGGCAGTTTCCTCCTGCTGATTCCCTATGGTTATTTAGTTCTCTTTAGCAGAAGAAAGAGGTATGGACGTCATTAAGTATTATGGGAATGCAGAGGTAGCGTGCATGTCTTCATCTAAGAGGACACGCTGTTCTTTGACTCCACCTTTGTGGAAGGAAAATGCCTGGTCAGTACTCAAGCCTAGTTTTGACTTACATGAGATGAGTTCCTGTAGTTGCCAGATGGGAATGTGTTTTGTTTGGCGTAGGAGTTCTGGCCTTCTGGCGATTTCTCTAGATCATGTTTGGTGTTTACCAGTTTGGTTATTAAGCTAGTGCTGCTTGCCTATATCCATTACTTGGCCTTACCCGAGCTCCTTCTTAGATACATGAGAGCATTCAAAATGTGCCACAGTAAGTTCAGAATTTATTGCTCTAAGTACGGATTTGGTCATTTGGTGAAATAAGCTTGCTTATAGCAAAGCACAAAGTCATATATTCTGATGTCACCTCTGTGATTATATCATATTTGATGGTTAGTTTTAACTGAAGTGGCATTCAAACACAACACCTGGGAAAACTGTTACCTGAGGCTGTTCTGCTTTTGTATTTAATTAGTCTGAGGGGCTGATAGGTTATGGTTTTGGTGTCAGTATTAATGGAATGGTTAGTAGCAGCAATTAGTATGCTGTCTGAAACTATTTCAGAAGGAAAACTAATGTAAATGATGATACTTTTACAATTGCAATGACTCCTGGATTTCCAGACACAAGGTCATTTTAGCAATATAATGGACTCTAAGCCTTTTTTGCACACTCTTTTGCACACTGTAGCCTTTTTAAAGGCTATAGAAGGTGTGTTGTCCTCGCTTAAAGAATCCAGTGAATGTCTGAGAAATACTTTGCACAGTACATTTTTAGGGGTTTTATTGGTTTTTTATGACAGGTATTTTACAGTCAGAGTTAGGCTTTTCTGTGTGCACTGAAAAGTCTTCTGTGACTGAGCAGCTGGAAGCACACACACCTGAGTCAATGCCCCAGCAGACTCTTACTTGCAGCTGTTGTTTGTTGTTGACTGTGATGTCCTTGCCTTATGAAATAAAAAAGGGCACTTTTGAAATTCTTATCCAGTGTCCTGGTGTTCTTGTGCAGTCAAACAGTTGAGTAGTCCTTACTACTTACAAAGAACTCAGCAAGCCAGGCTTGCTTTTCCCAGACGAGACCTCTCATATCACCCAGGTTTTTTTGACTGGTGAGTTGCTTCTTTTCATGGTTATCTTGCTGGGCTGCTATGATGAGGGTGATACAGAGGTTTTTTGTTACGGATTTTGGTCAAGCTTGTCTTCTACAAGACCATCATCATCGTGGCAAGGCTTCACGAATGAAGA
>WBMV01007658.1:24715-47292 GCA_013396655.1 Campylorhamphus procurvoides | reverse complement strand
CTTTTCCTTTCATGGCTGAGCTTCCCAAAGTCAGAGCTCGGGTTTTGTTGGCCTTGGATAGACTTGGCCAGAAGATTTTTGTTGAGGAGTTCTTTGTGAAGATTAAAAATTAGAATATTTTTTAGGTGATCATGCCAAACCCTTCCTGAAAAATATAATTGATTAAAACTCTTGAAATGTTGACTAGTTTTGAAATTTTCAGGATCACTGTTTTTTTTTCCTTTGGAGTAAAATTCACAGTTTCAAGGTATAAATCTGAACCAGCTCAGATAGACAGCTCTGAAAACCCAACCTGAGCCTCCAAGAGATTGAATCTACTTCCAAAAAGTGGTTTTCTTGGCCACGCCAAGGCTGGAGAATGAACCATTAAGTGGAGAGAAGGCCTTGCATTCTGCTGGTGTCCCTTGTGTTGCAGCTCCAGAGCTGTTGTCTCGTTCCTGCAGATCTTTGATGTTTACATGGTCACCGCCGACTACGTCCCCGCCGCGCCCGACAGGGAGACCATCACCCTGAAGGAAGGACAATACGTGGAAGTCCTGGATTCAGCTCATCCCCTCAAGTGGCTGGTCAGGACTAAACCCACCAAGTCAAGCCCCTCTCGGCAGGGCTGGGTATCTCCAGCTTACCTGGACAAGAAATTAAAGGTGACTGATGGTCCTTGGTTATTTTTTCATTTAAAGTTCCTTGCTCCTCTTGCAGTTTAGAGCCACCCCTTTTGCATGGAGTGATGGATGAGGTTATTGAAGGGATCCTTAATGTGGTCAGAATTTTTCATGTTTTGATTAGACAATAATTGTGTTTTCAAACTCGCCTGAGCTGAAGAGACCAAATCACCCTCCAGCAGAATCGAAATGTCACACTGGTTTAGGAATTCTTGGCCAGGACTGTGACCACACGTGGGATCCTCCTCGGTGTGCATTGACATTTCCTTTTTTCTTGCATTGTAGTTGTCACCAGAGTGGGGAACGACAGAAATTCCCGAGTTTCCTGGAGAGTTTGTTTCTGAAGATGAGTATAAAAGGAAGCTGAGGTGAGTTCCTCTCATTGGGCATTTGCACCTTTGGGTTCTCCTGCCTTTTGGACTGCCGTGGGTGTTGCCAGCTGGGTCACTCTTTGTTGTGCTCAGTCCTGTCACCTCCCCCTTCCCAAAATCCAGCAAACCCTTGATTAAATTTCATGAACTTTGATTGGGGTTTGCTGTTGATTTCAACCTAGGAAAATTCCGGCCAATCTGGATTAGAGAATCCCAGAATGGTTTGGGTTGGAAGGGACCTTAAAGATCATCCAGTGCCACCCCCCACCATGGGCAGGGACACCTCCCACCAGCCCAGGTTGCTCCAAGTCCCGTCCAACCTGGCCTTGGACACTTCCAGGGATCCAGGGGCAGCCACAGCTTCTCTGGGCAACCTGTGCCAGCCTCCCCACCCTCCCAGGGAAGAATTTCTTCCTAATATCTAACCTAAATCTGCCCTCTGTCACTTTGAAGCCATTTCCCCTTTGTTTTACCACTCCCAAGTCCCTCTCCAACTTTCTTGGAGCCCCTTTAGGCACTGGAAGGGGCTCTCAGGTCTCCCCAGGGCCTTTTTTCATATTGGGTGACTTGAAAGGAAGGTTTTAGATGATGCCATTCTGGGAGCTCTGTGATTTCACAAGATCCCAAACTACAGCAGCTCTGTGCTTTGGGGTGCCCTGTATCTGAGGATGATTGTGTTGATTTTGGGGTGCTCTGGATCTGAGGACAATTGTGGTGATTTTGGGGTACTCTGGATCTGAGGACGCATCTCAAGGATGATTGTGGTGATTTTTCTGTGATTTCTTTTTACTTCTCTGTCTTCCCCTCAGTGTTCTCATCCAGGAGCTGTTGATCTCAGAAGAAGATTACATCCAAGACCTGCAGTTCCTCCAGACTCACCACCTCAAGTACACAGAGACCTGTCCCAATGTCCCAGGAGCTGTTGCCAGTCAGAAATCCACCATCTTCAGGAATATTGATGACATTGGTCGCTTCCATTCCAGGTGGGCTTTCCCTTCTGAGACCAAAGAGTGGCTCACAAACAAGGTGTCAGAGCCTTATTATTATTATTAATATTGATGTGGAGCACTGGCAATACTGAAGTGCAAGAGAATTGACGGTCCTTTCAGGATGAGAAATCAGAGTACAGGGTTGGGACTTCCATAATACCCTTTGGAGTTCCAAGGCTTCACTTGTCCAGCTTATTTCTCACCCTTTTTAAAGTGAATTTAATTGGGAAAAGATGAATTATTATAAAAAGGCAGCAGGGTCTTACAGGGACTTCAGTGGTGTCCTCACAGAGACATTCATTCATTCATTCATTCATTCATTCATTCATTCATTCATTCATTCATCTAAAATTGAACATCCCTGCATTCCAAACCCATCCAGCTGTGGGAGGTTGCCCAGGTACAACACATGGCACAAGGATTCTTCCTTGGCCAAGGATTTCTTTCAGATCTGGGCTGTGGAAATAGATTTCCCTTCTCTTTCCTCCTTCAGCTTCACACAGGTGAACCCACCTCAACATCCTTCATGGAAAAGAGTGGGGATCTGTGTCTTCACTCCTGTGGATGGCTCGTAGATCCTTAAACTCAGGCATAAGGCATTGGGGATGGGTTAATTCCCAACTTGAGCTGGATGGACCTTGAAAGTTATCCCTGCCTTCCTCTCAGGGCACTTCATAAAATCCTGGAATGGGTTGAGTTGGAAAGGACCTAAAGCTCATTCTGTTCCACTCCCCTGCCATGGGCAGGGACACTTTCCACCAGCCCAGGTTGCTCCAAGCCCCATCCAACCTGGCCTTGGACACTTCCAGAGATCCAGGGGCAGCCACAGCTTCTCTGGGCAACCTGTGCCAGGGCCTGCCCACCCTCACAGGGCAGAGTTTTGTCTCCACACCCAATCTCACCCTGCCCTCTGGCAGTGGGAAGACATTCCCTCTTGTCCTGTCCCTCCATGCCCTTGTGAAAGGCTTCCACCCATTCCCTCAAGCTGAGAGGTTCAGCACCCTGTTGGATGAAGAGGCACGAGGTGTTTGATGCTGATGTGGAGCTTCCCTCACCTTCCCCACCCATTGCCTTTGACCCACGTTGGCCTCACATGTCCTGGTCTGAGTTCCAGCCTCATCCCATCACCTTCTCCTCAGGTGTCCCTCTCCCTCTGTCCCCACAGCGTGTTCCTGCGGAGCCTGCAGGGCTGTGACACCGACGATGACGTGGCCATGTGCTTCATCAAGCACGAGGCAGAGTTCAACAGGTACATCCAGTACCTGGTGGGAAGGGTCCAGGCTGAGTCCATCGTTGTGAGTAAAGCTGTCCAGGATTTCTACAAGGTAACCAAAATACCTGTGGGAAATGCATCTCATGAGCCACTGCACGGGGAAATGTAGTTATGGATCACAAATGTGATCCTGAAAAAGTGTTATTAATATCTTTTGGTAATTTTTTGCTGCGTATAATGATTTTTAGTTCACTGGCTTGCTCTCCCTCATAGGTATAATCAATATGGAACATATTTACATGTGCTTGTGCATTTATTAATATTATAAAGATTACACAGGCACAAATGTGGCTGTGCTTATGGAATTGGAGGTGTTTTAAGGGTGACCCCATTACAAGACCAGGTGAACTCATAAGACAGACAAGCAAATCCTGTTTCTCCTCTCCATCTGCCCAGGACTGAAGTTCACTGGTGAAAACACCCCCACAGCTCCAGATCCAGGAGCACATGGGTGGTTGTGGATCCCTGGAGCAGCAAGGATGGCTCCTCTGTCCATCCAAGAGCCAAGCCCAGATCCTGAGCACTTTCACCCTCTCTTAATCTCCTCCTTTCAGGATAAAAGTAGTAGTGCTTTTGTAGCCTCCTACTCACTGGTTCCTCCAGCTTGATGCTCACACTCACCCCACACGGGTATTTTCAGGGAGTCATTATTTCTCTCATCCTTTATAACAACCTTTCCTCATTTTACCACAAATTTTTTTGCAGAGATACACAGATGAATTTGAGACTAATGAAGATCCTTCCCAGCCTCTCATCCCACCACTGCAGCATTACCTGGAAAAGCCCATAAACAGGATCCAGCAGTATCAGACCATAATTAAGGTGAGGAGGTTTTGTTCTATCTGGCAGGTTTTTGTTCTGCTCTGTGCAGCTTGTGTGGAAAAGGATTTTATTTTTATTGCCTGTTCCTTGGCTTCCTTCTGATGCCACTACCATTGAAAGCTGCTTGGATAAGTAAGAGAGAAACCATCCCCAGAGATGACTTTGCCTAAATTGTTCTGTAAATGTAAATCCAGGTAGAGGTTCACAATGTCCAACTCTTTAAAGTTCAGTGACCTTTATCTGAATGATCTTTAAATATATGAATATACATATGTAAAAAAATATATGCTTATTTATATATGAATACATGTATGTATATATTCATGGCAAGAATCAATTTGCTTCAAACTAAGCAACACTTATGTTATAAAAATAACCATTTTCCAGTGTGTAAGATATTAACTTACAACCCTTTTTCCTTGTGTTTTATGCTGACATTATAGTGAAATGGAATTTTTATTTTCTGAAAAGCTTTGGCCTGTTCTACCACCCTGAAATATTTCACTTTATATCACTGAGGAATATCTGCTATTTGTTTCAGCTTTGTCTCTGTTTAATATCAATTGATGTAAGGAAAAACCAGCCTGGTTAGTCATTAAGGCTGTAGGGAAAAAAAGCTTTATTTTCTAAGCTTTTATTTTTCTAAGCTTCTATTTATTTGACCACGTGGGTCAAAAATGGGAAAAAAGTCACTCAGGTGAAAGAGCTGCAACAGATACCGAGAAACTCTTTGGCTCTGATGGGAATGTGGTTTTTTCTCTGTTTTCCCAGTAACATTTTCTTCATCCCCCTCCAGGAATTAATCCGAAACAAAGCAAGGAACAGCCAGAACTGCACTTTGCTGGAGCAGGCTTACGCTGTCGTGTCCGCACTCACCCGGAGGGCAGAGAACAACCTGCACGTGTCCCTCATTGAGAACTACCCGGGCACCCTGGAGAGCCTTGGGGAGCCCATCCGGCAGGTAACTGGAATTTCCCACCACTGTTGATGCCATCTGTGCCTCTACCTGTGTCTGAGGAGCCTGAATTCCTGCAAGAAGCTCCTTTAGAAATCATGTCAGACAGAGGGGGTTTGCTTGTCCCATTTCTTGCTGTTCAGAGTTGGACTAAGGTTTGAAGCCCCAGCACTGCTGGGACAATTCACACTTAATGTTGTTGTTTGCCTTTCTGACCCACTCATCAAAGAGCAAGAGATTTGAGTTTAAAGCTTTTTATTTTCCCCCTCTCTGATTATTGGGCCAGCTCCTGAAATGAGTGTCATCTAAAGACCTGCATTCTCCTCCAGGTCTCTCCCATGAACCAGGAGTGTGGTTTAGGATCACAGGGGAAAGGTGACCCAGCTCTTAGGACACCAATATGGGACTTTCAACACCCTTACTCGTATAAATTTTCCATATAACACCCAAAATACAATTTTTCTTTAATATTTCCAAGGGTGTTCCTACCTGACAAGTGCTCTGTATTTTTCTGGCAACAAACAACACCATTTAGAGGACAATGGAGTGACAACCCCTGTTGGTTCTGTCAGTGTGATGGGTCACCCATAGCATTACAAACCATCTGCTGTGCTGCAATAACCAGAGATGATGTAGCAGGAAATATTTATCTGTTCGCTGAAAAATTATGGTGAAACCTCATTGGTTTTTATTACATTGCTATTATTATAATGTCACTTCTATCTATTAATTATTCCAGATGTATCACTACGTGTTCTTCCTCCTTTTTTACTCTCAGGGCCACTTCATTGTGTGGGAAGGAGCTCCAGGAGCTCGAATGGCATGGAAAGGACACAAAAGACACGTTTTCCTCTTCAAAAACTACATTGTCATCTGCAAACCCAAGCGAGACACGAAGACAGACACCTACAGTTACATCTTCAAGAACATCATGAAGGTCTGAGCTCCTCATCCTCACTCAGAGCATTTCTCTGTCAATTAGAACTTAATTTTTATACCCAGCTTGGACACTTCAAAAAGTCTTTCCAGCATGAGTAGAATCTACATTTATCCCAAAATATCTTGGTTTAACCTGTGAGAAAAGTGCCAGAGCCCCTCAGAAAGCTGGGGGTAGCAATGAAATTACAAATACAAGCATTAATTCATCCCTGTTACCTCATTAACACCATAAACTCATCACATTGAGGGGAAATTTGCTGTCTCTAATAATTGATTGCATTTATAAACCTTCAGTTTGGGCAGTGTGTGATACTGGGAGTGAATTGGAAGGAATGTTACGGTCACATGTGACATTCCAGAGGGTTTTCTCTGCTGGTTATGTCCTTCCCAGACACCAATTCCTGTTTGGAAATGAAAAAAATTCAGAGGATTTGGCAAATCAGCTTCTGACATTCAGGGTTAAAACTGCAAGAAACTGAGGAAAGAGTTTTCACGAGGCAAGAGATGCTCCAGTAAAAAACATCAACCAACCCAAAAACCTGTGGAGTTCTTGACCAAGCTCAGTCAGGGCCTTCTGAGAGTCCTTATCTCTGTCCTCTTTGATATTTATGGACGTATTTTCCTTTCCAAGTAAAAATGAAATGGAAAAATTGCCATGTTTTGCCCAGAGAGTGCCTGTTCTCTGATTTTGTCCCCCTAATTTTGCTGTTCCTGAGCCCAAGATCACTGCTCTGTAAGGACAGCCTGTCCCACCCTTGGGATACCCTTTTATCTTCCTAAAATGTGATCGTTACTCCAGGAATATGCCAGTTTGGGAACCAGAAACTCAAATATACTGAGGGAAATCCCTCTCAAAGTGCCTCTGGTTGCTCAGCCAAAGCCACGCCCCTCAATCCATCCAAAAAAATGGGTGTAAATCCCAGTTTTGGTGCTGGGAATTCCCAGGGAGGCAGGAACGGGTGCTGAGCCCCTTGTGCTTGTGCCAAACAGCTGAACAACATCGATGTGAATGACCTGGTGGAAGGGGACGACAGGGCCTTTGAGATCTGGCACGAGAGGGAGGACCTGGTGCGCAAGTACCTGCTGCAGGCACGCACCGTCAACATCAAGAACTCCTGGGTGAAGGACATCTGTGGGATCCAGCAGCGCATCAGCGAGCCCATCTGGAGTAAGTCTGGCCCAAGGCAGCCCAAACCTCATGTTTTTTTCTTGGAAAGTCTCCTTGGGTCAGGGAGGAAACCATCACAAGGGGAGAGAAAGCATTTAGGGTCATCTAAATGCCCTGTGGTTGAGGGAGGTGCTGTGTCCACCCCAGAACCCCCAGCATAAGAAGGATGTGGAGCCGCTACAGCAAGTCCAAAGGAGGCCACAGGGATGGTCAGGGGGTTGAAAGAGCTCTCCCATGAGGAAAGGCTGAGAGCTGGGGTTGTACTCTGACACAGAGACTGACACACACCTGTATAAACCCTCCTGTGACTTTTTTGGGTGCCAGACCCTCTACTGACTCGCTGTGTCTGTGCTCTTGGGTCTGTTTTGGAATTTAGTCTGTTCATTCCAGCTGCATCATCCTCATGATGTCAGAGATCCCACCAATTTTCTATCCCCAACATTTATCAATGGGGATATTAGATCTTTATTTCCCAGCTACAAATGATTTCACTGCAGTGTAAGGATAGTTGGCATCTTCAAATGCCAGAACAGGATTTGGTTTAGTCTCTACACACTGAAAATAATTCTGGGCATTTAATTTTGGAGCCTTTAATGAGGAAGACTATCAGCATAATTTTGCATAGATTCATATGGGAACTATGAGTTAAAATAAAAGCCCCTTAATAAAGGAACAATTTGCCCAGAGGGGTTGTGGATGGATGGAAGTGTCCAAGGCCAGGTTGGACAGGGCTTGGAGCAACCTGGGCTAGTGGAAGGTGTCCCTACACATGGCAGGGAGTGGAATGGGATGATCTCCTCCAGACTAACATGCTTATCCTGATGTTTCAGTACCTCCAGACTTCGAGGAAGAACTGGCAGATTGCACAGCTGAGCTGGGAGAGACAGTCAAGCTGGCTTGTAAAGTGGTGGGAGCTCCCAAACCATCCATCAGCTGGTACAAAGGTAAGGCCAGGAGGTCCTGAAATGCCTCCTCCAGATTCCTTCTCTGTCTGTATCTCTGTGATACTTGGTTAGAGGGTAATCAAAGAGCTGATCACCTCGAGGTACCCAAGTCTAGTGACTGTTTTTGTGGTCACCTGGAAGGGGTTCCTTTGGCTGGAAAATCAGAGCTGTGACTGCACAGTACATTCTCTGGGCAAGTGTCCCTTTTCAGCGAGGATTGGTGATGGGTGAGGTCCCTCAACAGTGCTTTGCCCAGGGAATATTTCACAGAGAGTTGGACAAAAACTACACATGGTCGTTCCTCAGCTACCAACATCAGCTGCAGTGCAGCAAATACAGCTCTCAGTCCCCTCAAGTGGAAAAGCTGGATACAATTCCCAAGGAGAAAACATAATTGATACTTGCTTAATTAAAACAAACTGATTTCCCTTTGTCTTTCAGATGGAAAGCCAGTGGAGGTGGATCCCCACCACATCATAATAGAAGATCCTGATGGTTCCTGCACCTTGATCTTGGACAACCTGACAGGTGTTGATACAGGACAATACATGTGCTTTGCTTCCAGCCCTGCTGGAAATGCCAGCACCTTAGGAAAGATCCTTGTTCAAGGTACAGTCCTACACAGATCCAGAATTATTTTATTTTAAAGGGCTCTGCCATGTGAGACCTTAAACTTGTATCACCAATAATGTGGCCACAGGACCAGGGCAGGGATTGTCCACTGAGCACTGGTGGGGCCGCACCTCAAATCCTGTGTCTAGTTCTGGGCTCCTCATGACAAGACCTTGAGGGGCTGGAGGTGTCCAGGGAAGGGGCTGGAGGAGCAGGAGGGGCTGAGGGAGCTGGGGGGGCTCAGCCTGGAGAAAAGGAGGCTCAGGGGGGACCTTCTGGCTCTGCAAGTCCCTGCCAGGAGGGGGAAACCAGATGGGAATTGGGCTCTGCTCCCAGGGAACAGGGACAGGAGCAGAAGGAAAGACCTCAGGCTGGGCCAGGGGAGGTTTAGATTGGGTATCAGGAAAAATTTCTTCACCAGAAGTGCTGTCAAGCATTGGGTCAGGTAGCCCAGTCACCACCCCTGGAGGTGTTCAAAAACCATGTGGATGTGGCATTTGGGGACATGGTTCAGTGGTGGCCCTGGCAGTGCTGGGTGAATGGTTGGACTCGATGATCTTAAAGCTCTTTTCCAACCTAAATGCTTCTGTGATTGTGTGATGCTACAAATATTAAGACATTCCAGGAGTTCTGTATAATATTTAGTGCATCCTTTCTGGTCCTGTTTCCAGCTATCTTTTCCATCTATCTTTGCTTTTTCAGTGCCCCCACGCTTTGTGAACAAGGTCAGAAATGCTTATTTTGTGGAGGGGGAGGATGCTCAGTTCACCTGCACTGTGGAAGGAGCTCCGAGGCCTCAAATCAGGTCAGTCCTACAAATCACACTGGAACAAATCCTGGTTTCCCATTTTGCAGAGTCAAAAAAGTCTCTTGAGGGTATGACTCTTCTCTGTGTCTTCCACTTTCACCCCATCCCAAAGCTCTTCCTGATCCCACCATCCCTGAGATTCTCAGCCATTGACTCCAGCTGGGATCTGAAGAGGAACACCTACAGAGAGTCCCTGACTGGATCAGATCTAACAGCCTGACAGCATTTTATCCTCCCTGCCTTGCACATTAATTGGTTTTATTTGAAAACACCAGGCAGGGCTACTTTCCTGCATTGACTGATGAGGTTCCTTGAGAAGAATCTCAGAACCCTGTGTAGTTCAGTGTCCATGACCTACCTTCCAGGACCCAAAACTTTGTCTGAGCTGTTTGCTGGGTGGATCAGGGAGCTGGGGAGCTCTTGACCCCGCTTATGTTTTTCCTGTGCTTTCCACACACAGATGGTACAAGGATGGGGTGCTGATAAAGGACACCAGTAAATACCAGGCTTACAGTGAACCACGGAGTGGCATCGTAGTCCTGGTGGTCAAGAACCCTTCCAATGAAGATATGGGACACTATGAGTGTGAGGTGAGTTCACAGAGGTTTAAATGTCTGTCATCTGCAGTGATGGGGGTGGGAGAATTCATTTCCCTGGGAGAGACCCGTGGCATGAAATCAGTGGCTGAGAAACTGCCTGGCATATAAAAAAGTAAATATGGAAAATCAAGCTGAACTAATATGGATTGTGGGGATCCAAAAGGTTCAGAATATCCTGATCTTAGAGTTTGCTGGGACAAGTAATACTCAACTGAGCTTGTTCTGTGGCTTAAACTCAGATCCAGATCTCCTTACAAAGTTTAGGGTCACTCTGGTGTGACATTTTGTTTTGGGGCTCTCTTTAAATTATATCACATTCATGCTGCTCCTAAGAAACCATCCACAGCTAACAGAAAGGAATTAAATCTAATTAGAAGGATAAACCACTGAAACTCCTGTTTGTTTAGCAAGTATAAATGGGAGTATCTAATAAATTAAAAGACATGTAAAATATTTTCTGGAAATTGGTCAAGGCCTATGGATTCATTGTAAAAAATAGTAATAAGCTCTGAGGGCTTGGCAATAAAAATAATTGATCTTGGTTTAGGGAATTAATGGGTCATGGTAAATGGTCCAGCTCATGGAAATGTTTAGGATGTTTGATGTAATGTAAAGACCTCTATTAGAACTTTAGCAAAGTCAGACTCCTTTGCATTTGCCATTGACTGAGATCCCTTGGATGAGTCCAACCCTGTAGATTAATGGATGATAAACTAAGAAAACCTTATTTAATTCCCACCCAAGGGCACATCAGGAATCTGTGCCTGTTGGCACAGACAGAGCTACAACCACAGGCTGCAAACTGCAGGGAGCTGAGCAAATAACTCAGTGCCTGATGAGGTTTCCTGACGTGCTGGAACTTGTCTGAGGGAGGAATTTTTGGTAAAATACCCCCAAGAACATTACTGAGCAGCAAAGTGTCCCTTCAGACTCCAGTGGGGTCACATCTCTCCCCACTTCTGCCGTCCCAGAATTGCACTGAATCGTTTCAGGCAGCGTAGGGAGTTTTTATTCTGACAAAACCCCCCGTGTTTCATCTGGAACTGCACCGTTCTCTTTAGCTGATGAACAGATTAGGGTCTGCAAAAAGTGGAGCAGAGCTTTACCACCACAGTGCTGCAGCCCTGACCCAGGAGAGGAGAGGAGACCAAGCCATCACCATCGAAGGTACGGCCCTTGCCCAGCTCCGTGAGTAGGTCACTGAATTCCTCTGAAACCACCTCTCTGAGGGTCCAATACATTTGCCATCTTATCCATGTTGGTTGTTGGTGTTCCTGTACCTGTATGTCTCTCCAGATGTGCATGGGCAGAGTGCAGCTCAGCTCTGGGCCCATCACCATCTGTTTGATTTCCAAACCTGGCAAATCAACTTCATATAATGCTCGTGGACGCATTATATGAGCAAGGAGGAGCAAATGAAGGGTCTGTCACGCCACTAGTGCAAGAAAAATGCTCTCTATTGTGTTGGAATACTTGAAAATGTGTGTCAGCCTGGCAGGACGTGAGTTAGAGGGGCCAGTAAGTAAAGCTGGAGGGATCATGATCTTTTTTTTGTGATTGATTCTGAAATGCCACTGAAGAACAGCAGGAGTGACTGAGAAAGGAGCACTGAGAGCAGTAAATAAACCCTGAGCAATGTTAGCTCATCCATTTTTAGGACTGTTCTGGGATTGTTACAGAGTCTGTTCCTTTTTTTCCCCATATTTCCCCTTTGGGAGGGAATTGGGGATTGGGAGGGTGATAGGGAGGGTGATAGGGATTGATCTGACACCCATCCATCTCTTTCTTGACACCTGCAGTTATTATTGCCTAAAATGACCTTCTTCTCCAAGGGATTTCCACACGCAGTGCCAGACAGGCTTGTAATAAATCCATCACAGCCCACTTTTAATCTGTGGGTTCTTCTGTATGAGGAGCTTTTCCTGGCACAGGAAATTGGTCCTTGGTGCATCTTAGAAGTGTCCTTGGCTGGCTGAGCATGGACCAGCAGTGCTGTCTCTCTTGAAGAGCTCCCAGGTTCAGGAGATAACACAGCCAAGGGACCATCTTTGAGAGGTGATAGATACTGGTTTGGAGAGTGAGAGGAGCAGGGTAGGGACAGGCCATTCCATGCCAGCAAACCTTGACCCCACAGATATATGGTCAACAAGAGCCAGAGGTTTGGCAGCAGCTGTAGAACTCTCTTTCCTCAACTTCCCTGCCTTGTGATATGAACAGGAATTCAAGTGTGGGTTTGGCAGGGAATAATTGATATTATCAGCCCCCACTAAGGGCATCCTGACTCCAGAAGCTGCTGGGCAGAAAATTCTGGAGTCTGCAAAAATATTCAGGGAAAATGGTCTTCCAGTCATAGTTTTTTCATCATATTTTTGCAGCCCTCTGCTGTTGGCCCTGTCTGAGACAGGGTCCTGCTCTGGATGGACCTTTGGGCCAGCCCCTTGGAGAGGATTCATCCACTATAAGCTGTTCAGATCAGTATCCTCATCATGTGGACTTGCTTGACTTCATTTCAAGCTTGTTTTCCTTTTATTCCTTTCCCAGAGTCCCATCAAAAAGCCTTGCAGGGAGAATGGTGTTAGGGCAGAAACACTAAGTTTTTCTGCATGATAAACCTTCAAGTACTTGAGTGTTTTGTCTTTTCTCTGCCCTAAAGAGAGAAAAACAAGCAGGGTGTGGAGGAACACAAACAAATCACTGTTAGGGTGGTGTATCTTGATGTTCCCTTCAGGCAGAAGATGTTACAAAGGCAGAGAAGGGTTGTAAAAAGTGTAAGGGGCATTTTCAGCTCTTGGGGTTGCAAATGTGTATGGTCAGCCCCAAATTCCTCATCTGCTGTTACTGCTGCAGTCATAAATAAAATAAATTGTCTACTAGTTGAAGAAATATAATTGGAGTTTGCCTGGAAGCTTCAGAAATGTTATGAAATAGGTTTGCTCTGTGATGTGCAATCGCTTGAATTTGGTAATAGGGAAGGAAATAGATCCCTGAGTTGTGTCCAGGGAGAAACAGAGGGAGAGCTGCTCCAGGCCAGTGGAGAAAATGGGCTCATCCATGGAGCAAGAGGATTGTTCTGAGCAGAATTTCATCAGGGATGAATCTGACATGGTGCTCTTGCCCAAGGAGGGAATTCCTTTCTTGAGAATCAATAACCAGCCTTGATCTGCCTATGGAAAAATCAGGTTCACATGGCAAAGACCTGGAGGACGGATGGATCTCATGAAGGTTTTCTCTTCCCATCCTTACCCTCCCTCCTGTCTGGGGGAATGGCATTCCTTGTCACCTCACCGAGAGGACACCATTACTGCTGTGTGGCACTGTCACCACAGGACAGAGACACCTCGCTCACCTGGGTCTAAGATCTGCCTGGTTTAGTGTTGGTGCTGGGAAATGACCATTGGCTGGGTCTCCTGAGACACCCAAGGGGCTTGAGTGGCAATGATTTGAATTTTTCTCCTCCTGCCTTTGTGTACTGTTTCTTGGACTGAACCCAACCTACTGTCACTCTTTGGGATCCTTTTAGTCCAGTGGTTTATTAGCCCTGACCTGCAGATGGTGATGGGCCACAGACCAACCCCACGGGTCTCACAGCCCAAATTCCCGTTTAAATTTACACTGTGGGAATTTTCAGGTCCTCTGGAAGGACCAAAACCCAAAAAAGGATGGAAACCACTGGACTTAAGGGGTCCCCTTGTGAGCTGAGGTCTGCCTTCAGCCACATCTGGTCGCTGCACTGAAGTCAATGGAGAGTTGTTTTAAAAAATCCTCCTTCTGTGGATATTGGAAGAATTTTAAACACTTTTTAAAAACAAATTGTCACCAAAAGAAGATCCTTCTCTCTGACTTCAAGTTGACTGTCTGCTTTGCACCTCGCTGCTTAACCTACACATGGCAGGTCTGATGTCCTCTGGTGTCCCTTTATAACATGTCCCTGTTGTGGTTCCTCCATCCCAGGCTCACTAATGTCCATTTTTTAGGAAAAGCCCAGTTTTTGAAAGGTTTTCATGTGGGTGGGGCAGGTCCAGGACACAGGATGAGCCAGTGGTGAGGGGAGGAGTGACGAACATGAGTGGAGGTCAGCAAAGCCATAAATCCAAACAGGAATTTCTCCATAACTTTGCCGTAGATTTCCTGGAGAACCTTGGCCAAGTTCTTCAGTCTCCTCATTTGGTGGTACCCACCTTGCAGGGAAGAGCTAAACACCCTCCCATGGGAGGTTGCCTTAAAACCCTGAGGAGCATTTGGTCAGGGATTTGTCTCCTGGCCATTTGGGAGTTCCCTGATTGGGGTGATGGTCAGGGTGTGTCCCTCATGGTTTTCATTCTGTTGCCACCACTGGTCGGTCTCATTTTGGGGCTGACCACGTGGTTTTCAGGGAAAGTTGAGCAGAGCACAATCTGCCTTTACAACCGTGGCAGCCACTGCAGGAGTGGAGCCTTTTGGGTGGTTTTGTTTGGTTTTGGTGGGGTTTTATTTTGGAGGGAGAGCCCCAACCACGTGCATTTCGTGCCCACAGTTTAGGAAGCTGTTGTGTCCATGAACTGAGGCAGACCTGGAGATGTGGCACTTGGGGACATGGGTTAGGGGTGAGCTGGATAAGCAGCTGGACTCGACAATCTGAAGGGTCTTTTCCATCCAACAATCTGAAGGGTCTTTTCCATCCTACAACCTGAAGGGTCTTTTCCACCCTAAGCAGTCGTAGGACTGCAGGAATTGCTCATTTTAGGATCAGCTTTAGCAGTTCACGCCAGGTTTGTGCACCCCCCGTGGCAGATCCGTCTCCAAAGGGCAGCAGAGAGGGGTGAAAGGAAAAACAGGTTAATGCTTCTGTGGGTGGAGAAAACACACTTAAAATCTCTCTTAATTAAGGCCATAAACCTCCTTCCATCCACTCAGAGCAATGAGAACTCGCTTCTCCTAAATGTCTCATCGCTTGTAAGTCCATGTTTTAATTTATTAACCAAGGAGGAGTCTGGTCCTGTAGAAGCACTGGCTGATCCTAATGCTTACAGCTTTTAACCTGCTTATCAGGGGCTCCTGCTTTGCAAAGCTGGTTTTCCTAAAATGCTACTGAAAAGTTGAAATGATAAATCCGGTGCTGAAACGGATGCAGAATATTTTCCTCTCGGGGGAAAAAAATAAAACCAAACAAAAAAAGAAACAACAAAGCAAAAGAGAAACCCAAATTCTCTCATCCTACTTTCGTGTGGTTCTATCCTTCATGTGGGATTGCTCGAATCCTCCCTCACACCTTGGGTAGCGCAGGGAAAATGGATTTTAGTTTGAGAGTTCTCAAAAGATGAGCTTTTTGGGATATGGAAGCCCTTTGGCAAATGTTCCATACAGAAATGCCGTGCTCAGTGTGTTTTGGGAGCTCTTCAAGAGCAGACATTAATAGAGTAAACATTAAAGAGGCTTCTTCTTACAGACATCATCAGATTTCATTAAACTGATTCAATTATTTCATCCGTATTATTTAGTTCTCACCTCAAAGCAGTTGCTCTTAAAATAATTGTATAAAACACCCTTTTTTCAGGTGTGTAATCAAATGGATTAACACCTATTTACATCAGAACTCCTCACTCTTAAAGAGTCTTTACTCAAGCACTGCTTGTGGATTAATCTCATGGCATTACTTGGTGAGATTTCCTAAAATTGGTGTAAAAATTCCGAAGTGTTGTTTAAAAATGCAGGGAAAATCTGGGTACAGTAAATTGCTGAGCACCCAGTTCACCTGCCAACATTGTATAATTATCATTCCACCTTTAAAAGAGGGGGTTGAATGATTTAAAAAGCATTAATTAAGAGGAAGTCAATGGTCAATATTGTAAACCCAGATAGTGTAAAGTCACATTTCTAAACCAGATTTGGTTTCAACCCACCCAATTCTGCAGCAACTCCTTGGACTCTTTGGGAAGTGATTCCATATTTGTCCTTGCCTAAATGAGACGAGGCTCTGCCAAGAAAACCTCAGCTCCAAGTCAGACCTGGCCAGCAATATTTGCACAAAATCCTTTTTCATTAGGATGGCATTTGTGTTTTTACCCCAGGCAGGAAAGAGCCCTTACAAGGGAAGGGAAATTAGGTTAAAGTGTTCCATCCAATATTGCAAAGGTCTTTTTAATTTCCAGCCAGTGCAGGTTTGAAAACATCAGCACTAATCACCAGTTATTTAACAAATAATACAGACACTCCAAATTCCCTGGGCAAGGACCTGGTGTGATTTTATAGACATATTTTTGAGTAGCAGTTCACTCAAATTGAACCAACTGAGAATTATCGGGGCTTATTTATTACAGGCTGGCTGCAAAATTGAAAACCAATTGCTGGACCAATTACTCTGAGATTAAATTAAGGGTTTTTTTTAGACATTTTACTGGTTTATTAAATAAAAAGTGGGGCTTGCTGTTGGGTTTTTTCTAGATCTGAGCAGTTCAGAGTGTGTTCCAGTCTGGTTCAAACAGTGCCTGAATTTGATTCCAGCAGATAGGATGGGGGAGCTGCTGAAAATCCCAAGCAGCTCTTCCAATAGTTTCTTTCTGCTTTAGAAAAAAGTCAGTTTTAAGAAATATTTGCAGAATTATTCAATCCTTCCTATTGATCTTGATAGGCATCAACAGCTTCCAGTTTGTTAGGGGAGAAGGGCGAGGAAAAATTGCAAATTAGAGCATAGGTGGATGACAGGAATCTCCTGGATTTCCTAAGATTTGGGGTTTTTTGTTACTGCTGATTTTCTCTACTGATGAGAATGATTTTAGTTGTCATCGTTGTCAGCTGGGGGTTTTACATTCAGTCCACAAGTGTTTGGGGAAACTCTTTTTGTAGGAAGTGAAAGAATTTCAACTCGCCAGGATTTCCCAGACTGAGGCATTTTCAGGTTTCTGACACCATTTATTAGAGGATAAAAATATGAAAGAAGGACTTTTGTTCTCTAGCTTTGACCTGCCACATAAAAATAATAGAATAAACAGATTTTGCCATATCGCTCTCCAAAAAATCTCTCATTCCAAAGCTAAACCATTCACTGTTCAGAGAACATTCTGGGTTCTCCTTGTTGCTCAGAAACACCAAAGCTGGTGCTGGAAATAACCACAGAAAGCATGGATGGGATGGTACAGTTGGTTGGGGTTTCACTCCAGTTTCTTTCAATGAACTGAGCAAAGATAATTAATTGAATCATTTCAGCTTTTGCCTCTCTTTAACCCCATGCTGTTCATACTGTTTTCTTTGTAGTCACTGAACAAGAGACTAAAGTGCCCAAGAAAACCATCATCATGTAAGTGCTGATTTTTTATTTTTTTTATTTTATTTTATTTTTAACCTTTGTGTTTTTGCTTCACTGCCTCTGCATGATCCAATAACTGGCTTGTGTTCGTTGGCCATGCAAGTGTGTCCATCCCCATCCCGCTGGATCTCATGGAATTCTGTGCTCTGCAAAGGGATCACCTTCCAAAAAAACTCCTTTAAATCCCTTTCAGAAACAGCAGTATCGGTTTAGACACAGCCTGGGGCAGGTGGTTTAGGGTATTACACATGAAAAAAGACTCAGTGTCGGAAACAAAGCAGCTTTGAAAAGTGTCAGCCTGAAAATATCTAGAAATTTAACAAATATCTCACAGCTCGCAGTGATTTCTTCTGGATTTTCAGGGAAGCATTTCATGATGAAGCAGAAGGAAGGGGAAGGTTTTTATCCCCTTCTGTCTCTCTATTTCTAGTATGTAATTTTTTTTTGCCTGATAATGACCTGGTCTCTTTGGATTCTTTGAGCCTGGTTTATGTTGGATGTCTGTAACATGCAGAGATTAATTGCAGCAAAAAGCAGTGTTTTCTCAGTCATATTGCAGACCAGCAGCTCATCAGGATCTCAATTTATCTCCTTTTATTTAAGTATCATGAGGAAATGCACAATAAAGTTGCTTCATGTGCTGGAAGGGGGACATTGTCCTTGTGTGATACGCCTCAGAGCACCCCCCAAAGTGTTCAAATCGTGTCCTGCTGGCAGTAAATGACCATAAAATGGATATTTTGGGGAAAATGGAGTCCCTCAAAAGTTGTACCATTGCTAAAATCAGTCCTTGACTTGGGCATGGTGCTTAAGTTGACTTATTTTAGTTTTGTTGGTGAGGAGGATGGGAGAAATAGCAACTGAAGTTGCCATAAAAACTGCCTATATTTTTATTATTAATATTTTTATTTCCTGTGCTGACTTATTTCTTCAGATCCAGGCACTTAGTCCATTTGGGACCAGGGCCTTATAGGAAGATGGAATCCCTAAATTAAGGGCTGCAGCCTCCCAGGAAGGAGGTTCATTTGTGGGTGGGATCTCAGAACAACAGAAACCCCCCTCCTTTTGGGGTCATGGCCTTGTTTAGGGTGGGCTCAGCTGGAATTGGGACAGTGATGGGGTGAAGTTTGGGAGCAGCTCTCTGAAGGCACATCCCAGAGTGTGAGCTGAGGAACTTGGAAACTACTGGGAGAAAATAAGAGTTAACTGAGAGATGGGATTGCTCAGTGTCTGTATTTGCAAATCCCAGGCACCCCAAAGAAAGCTTTAGAACCTTGAAATGTGGATCAAAGCGTGATGCAAGGATTCGTTTTCATCCTTACCTAAAATGATTTACTTTGGTGTCATTGAAAGGCACCGTGGCCATTCTGAAGGCTCTGCGTGGACCTTCAAGGTCTAGAGAAAAACTGGAGACAACCTGGGGGAAAGAGTAAAGCAGCAGGAGAGAGAAGGTTCTGGAAGAAAATAAATCACTGTAGTTGAGCACAGTGACTCCACCACATCCTCGAAGGGAGGGATTGATGGTGGAAAGAAAGGAGAAGGCAACACCAGCCTGGATTCCCAATCTCAGTTCAGACCATTGTTTTACCCTTCAGTTAATTCTTTTATTTTTAAATCCCATTCCTTGGAGGGAGGGACAGAATCTCAACATGAAAAAAAATGAGCTTTCCCTGTGATTTCCATCAAAGCAAACACTATTTACCTGCAAGTTTATCCACGTCAGAAAGGCCACTGAAAACCCTGCACCTTAAATATAAAAATTAAAAGCCTTTAAGCCTGAGTTTCAATATTGGGTTAGAAGAGACCTCTACAGCTGATCCAGTCCAAAGCCCTACAGTGAGTCAGGGCCATCTTCAACTAGACCAGGTTACTCAGAGCCCTGTCCAAGCTGACCTTGAAGGTTTCCAGGGATGAGGCCTCCATCCCCATCCCTGAAATCCCAACTGCTTTGGATCTGTCGAAAGATCTAAAGCGAGGCCAGCAGAAATACACTGAGACATCCTAATGGTGCGTCCCAGGGTGGTTTGGTGTCAGCTGGAGGTGTCAGGCTCAGGCTGTGTCTCCAGTAATGGTATTATGAAGAGTGAAAGTCAATGAATTTGGCCACGGAGGACTTGTGCAGGAGATGTCCTGACTTTCTTTTCCTGGTGGTCTCCACGTGCTGAGGGTTGATGCCCTTTTGGTGTAATTGTTCTGCACGTGGAAATGCAGATCTTTGGGCTCAGAAGAGTCTTTGATAAACAAAATAGAGACGTGTTATATTTATTGGAATAGAGGAAGTTGCTGACCCTTCTGTAATAACCACTGATGTGCACAAAGCCAGAATTTTAGCCAAGGGGACTCAGGAAAAGAGTGTTTAAAATGTTGGGGAGGGTAGTCCAAAGCAGCACAGTAGGTGGTCAAGCCAAGCACAGGGAAGAGGCATCCAGGAGGACATTCCCCAGCTGGACCTGCTCGTTGTGTGTTCGTGCACTCGAGGGCATTAATGGGGCTGGGGGAGAGGGCACTGAGGTTCTCCCTGGACCAGAAGGCAAGTGGAGATGGGCATGTGGGTGTGTGCATTGCGTGTGTCCCCCTGCCAAGAGCTGGAGTGCCCCCCAAACTAACCCCACCATGGCATGTGCTGGGGAGGTCGTGGCTCCCCCCAAAAAGTCTCGCCTTGCCGCCAACTCCATTCCAACCCTTTCTGCCGTCAGAGAGGAGACCATAACCACCGTGGTGAAGAGCCCCAGGCCAAGGGGAAGGGTCTCTCCTGCGCGTTCTCCCTCGGGTCACTCCCCTTCCCGCTCCCCACGGGCCGAGCCGACTCCGGAGCCGGTGTTTGTCTCCAGGATGAGGCAGCCTGTCCAAAGGCACGACCAGGAGGCAGCACCAAAGTCTGCTGTGCCCAGGCTTTATGTCACGGAGCCGGAGGACAGGCAAGGAGCGACGGCGAGCGATGTTGTGGAGAGCGCGGTGGAAGAGAAGAAGCCCAAGTGGGTCGAAGTGGAAGAAATAATTGAGTTCAAGGTGAAAAAGTCACCGAAACTTGCAAGGAAAAGAGGCTCCTCCCCAGCAAAGCAAGAAAAAGATGAGTCAGGGGGGTTAGCGTTCACTTTTCCCAGCTCAAGGCCGAGGCGTTCCCCAGAAGATGATCCGAACACGAACAACTCCAACAATAAACTGGTGGAACAGTCCAAGTCCCTGCCTACGGAGGGTCTCTCTGAAGGTGACATCCAGCCCCTGGTGTACCCAGCCGAACAGGAAGGGCCCCAAGTCAGCAGCGAGGACAGAAACTCCCCGTGTGGGTCCGAACAATTAGGAAGTGATTCATTTATGGATTATGGACCCGAAGGGAAGAGCTTCCCGGAGGGCACAAGTGCCGACGGTGGGGCAGACGTCGCCTCCCCACTGCTTGCCTGTGGGGGAGAGCCTTTGCTCTTCGGTTTCGAGGCAGCTGCTGGAGACCAGCACGACCTCCTGTTCTCCGTGGAGAGCCCCGAGGTCAAGGAAGGGGTGGATGAGCTGGATGTGTCCTGGCCTGTTGATGAAGAGGTCCCTGAAGTGGTACAAGACACCCTTCCCGAAGAGGACAACATTGTCATCGTGGACGAGCCCGAGGAGCCCCCCGGGGACGACATCAGCACGCGGGACCGCAAGATCCTAACCCACAACGGCAAGATCCTGACCCTGGAGGACCTGGAGGACTACATCCCTCAGGAGGGCGAGACCTACAGGTGCGACGACCAGAGGCAGGCGGCGGAGAAGCCCTGCGAGATCTCCGTGCTCCAGACGGAGATCAACGAGCCCACGGTGGGGAAGCCGGTGCTGCTGAGCCTGGGGAGGCGCGTGGTGCCCGAGCCCAGGCAGAGGTTCTTCAGCCAGTACGAGGGCGGCGTCTTCGTGTCGGCGTCCCGGGTGGCCCCTTCCAACATCTCCATCCACGTCAGCGACGCCCGCGCGGCACCGGCACCGGCGGCTCCTCCCGGGCCGTCCTTCACGGTGAAANATATATATAAAAATTATATATAAAAAATTAATAATAAAAATCGTCGTAGGCGAGGGGGATCGGTGGCGAGGATTACAAGGGAATACCTTGGAGGGAAATCTATTTAAGTACCATATGTCGAGCTTTTCCAGTCTTAAAGGGAACAGTCTGTCAGAACAGTTTGCAACTTTAAAGGCTTTGACCGAGGTGAATATATATCATTCCATAGTGGAGCGGTGATGGTGGGTTTAGGAAAAGCCTGATTCTTCTACCTATGACAGAAATATAAATGGAAAAGCGCGTTTTTGTCCGTGAACTTAAAAAGTTATTTCGTGTGCCAATTTATGGTGTGGCAAGAAGGTGGAAAATGAGATTTTCAGTGTCTTTCAGCAGCCCAGGATAGGAAGATATATTTTGTTTTTCCAGCTAAAGTGTCTCCTGTCACTGTGTGGGCCCAAAGGTCATGAAGCTTCACATTGCTTTGACTCTGCTCCACACTTTTGACGACACTTAGCTCTGCCAAAATGACTTCATAAACCTTTCAATGTGCACAGTCTGGTTATGTTATTCTAAACTCCTGCCACGCAGTGGAACATATAGAAAATATTACCTATACAAGGGATGCAAAGGGCAGCTTCAAAGGCCTTTTGGTTGGAATCCCAGTTTCACTGACATCAGAGGTGGAAGTCCCTCTGATGTGTTGCTCTGCTTTAAGTGAAAAAACACTGTTTTCTTATTTTAAAATGACTGATATTTTCAAACCCACTTCCTAGCTGTCTGATCATGTAGGTTTCATTATCCTGCGTTCTGGCGAAGTGGATTTATAAACCATACCTTTTAAAACATAATTTACTTGATGAGCACTTAAAAGTGCTTCACAGAACGATTTCTGCACCTGCAATCAAACACTAACACATGCAAAGCAGCACAAACGTGGTCTTAATAAGAACCACAAATGTGCTCTTTGACCAGAAATATCCCTGGAAGAATATTTGGTCTCCTGTCCGTGCCAGTGGTGAAATATTCCTGTTGACAGGTTGATGGATGATGTCCCTTATTGTGCCAAGAGGAATTCACCACTGAGCTGCAGCAAAGCAGCAGGAGCACAAAAATATTAAATAAAAAAAAAAAAAAAAAAGAGGGAAAAGAGAACTTCACCACAAATGCCTGGCTGAAAAAAACATAC
>WBMV01007658.1:0-24362 GCA_013396655.1 Campylorhamphus procurvoides | reverse complement strand
ACGAGGGCGGCGTCTTCGTGTCGGCGTCCCGGGTGGCCCCTTCCAACATCTCCATCCACGTCAGCGACGCCCGCGCGGCACCGGCACCGGCGGCTCCTCCCGGGCCGTCCTTCACGGTGAAACCCTCCTTCTGCACCGAAGTGCAGCGCTCGGCCGACAGCGGCCAGCCCAGCTTCAAGACTGAGGTGTCCACCAGAACCCTCAGCTACGGGACCGTGGGCGAGCCCGTCACCTTGCACATCAGCACAGAAGACCTGTCCCAAAGCTGAGCCGGACGAGAGAGTGGTTTTCAACACCAAAGCAGCTTTTTATATACATATCTATATATATATATATATATATAAAAATTATATATAAAAAATTAATAATAAAANACACTTTTGACGACACTTAGCTCTGCCAAAATGACTTCATAAACCTTTCAATGTGCACAGTCTGGTTATGTTATTCTAAACTCCTGCCACGCAGTGGAACATATAGAAAATATTACCTATACAAGGGATGCAAAGGGCAGCTTCAAAGGCCTTTTGGTTGGAATCCCAGTTTCACTGACATCAGAGGTGGAAGTCCCTCTGATGTGTTGCTCTGCTTTAAGTGAAAAAACACTGTTTTCTTATTTTAAAATGACTGATATTTTCAAACCCACTTCCTAGCTGTCTGATCATGTAGGTTTCATTATCCTGCGTTCTGGCGAAGTGGATTTATAAACCATACCTTTTAAAACATAATTTACTTGATGAGCACTTAAAAGTGCTTCACAGAACGATTTCTGCACCTGCAATCAAACACTAACACATGCAAAGCAGCACAAACGTGGTCTTAATAAGAACCACAAATGTGCTCTTTGACCAGAAATATCCCTGGAAGAATATTTGGTCTCCTGTCCGTGCCAGTGGTGAAATATTCCTGTTGACAGGTTGATGGATGATGTCCCTTATTGTGCCAAGAGGAATTCACCACTGAGCTGCAGCAAAGCAGCAGGAGCACAAAAAAATTTAAAAAAAAAAAAAAAAAAAACAGAGGGAAAAGAGAACTTCACCACAAATGCCTGGCTGAAAAACACATCTCTTCAAAATAGGGCTGCCAGTTGCAATTGCATCGTATTACTGTAACCCAGAATGTCTTGCAGAGAGGGATTGCTGACCATGGAGTTCCTCTGGAGCTCTTCGGTGGGAATGTAGGTGGAGGAGAAGGCTGAAATGGCTTGGCTGGAAAGAGCTCTGGGAGAGGCTGGGATAGCAAATGTTGTCATGGAGGTGGAGTGGGGAAGCCAGAAATGCTCAGGAGCAGCTGAATTTCCAAGGAGAGGGGACAGAGCGTCTGGAGTTGTCCCCGTGTTTGCCAGCCAGGTGACACTGAGGAGCTGGTTGTGGAGCCTTGGGGGATGTTCCTGTTCATAGGGACTGCATTCCCAGGAGCTGCTGGCATCAAAGACCGTGGTGGTTTTCCCTGCAGCTCTCTGGTGTGCTGGCTCAGATGAACATCCCGATTTCACAGCCTCTCCCTCTGCATCCAGACAGGATGCTGGGTGGAACGTCACATGCACTACCTTCAGGAGATACAGGATGATTTTCCAGGGTGGGGAAGGAAATTGGGCTTCCTTTATGGTACTCTCCCGTTTTTTATACCATCTCCTTGGTTTGTACTGTTTGTTTTATAATCAGCAATACAAAGGGTATATATATTAGTGCTTTTTTCATATATTGCACTGTGCATTGGAAAGTAACAGACACACAGCAGGGAAATACTTTCCAAACTGAAAATATTTCTTATATATTGGGCCTGATTCTCATCTCAGTTATTCTGGTATCCATCTAGAATAATTCCACAGAAGGAAGTGGATTTCATTCAGACTCACAAAGATACTGCTGAGAAAAGAATCTGCCCTCTGATAAGCTTTTAAAATATATATTAATTCAAAAGATAATGAAGATGTATAAAGGAGTGGGGAGGTTTCCTCTTGTTGTCATTGACGCTCAGGTTTTTCTAAAGACACTCTAAGGCTGCTGTTCAGATGGCATAGAAGAAATAATTATACTTTGGTTCATTAGCTCAAGGCAATTAACATCTGTTTACATTTTCTTTTGGAATTCAAGCAAGAGAGAATCCATTGAAAGGCATTTTCAAAATCCTCTGCTCTGTTCAAGAAGTGAAAGGTTTATGAAAAGTTCATTGCGTATACTTTCAAAATATTTTCCTAGAGGTTAAAAATTCTGCTTTGTAAGTGATTAAACTGTGTAGATAACTAATGAGACATGTAGGGATTTATTTCTGGTAGATGAAAACATACAGTTGTATGAAAGATTTTAATACAATGGATGTTTTACTCAAATTCCTGCAGGCAAATGGGTATTAATAAAGTGAAGACTTCAGTTTGCTTGAGGTACAAAAAGAAGAAAAACACACACATACAAAAAAATCCAATGCAAGATACGCTGTTTGATGCTGAGTTTATATCAATAAATGTCTTGCATCAGCTCTCACTGAACTCCTTGGGTTTCTGTGGTCTTTGTTGTGGCTCTTGATGTTCCACCAGCTCACCCACTTCTCCCTGACTTCAGCAGGAGCTGCCTGTGGTCTGAGATCAATAATTCACATGGGTTTTGGCTCCTTTTCATGGGCAGTTTCAGAACTGTTAAAGAGGGAAAAAAAATCTGGTTTTAGGGTATTTCCAGCTCAGACCTATATGTCTTGAATCTTGAATGATGCTCATCCTCTTGGGTCCTTCTCTGAGGCTGAGCTGGAACTTCAAAGCGTGTCTCCGTCTTGGGTTCTTGGTTGTGGGTTGAAGGAGAAATGGGAAAATACTTAAAATCTTCCCCCCATCCCAGTGCTGACAAACAATGGGGGAGCACAACTTGCTTTTCCATCCAAAAATATCCGTAAATGAAATATTTCATAACCATTCTGCTCCTGTGGGGGGAATTGAAAAGAAAATTCAAGTGAGATGTCTTCAAAGGGGGCTGGTCCAAACCTTCAGCTTTATCTGCTGAGGTCTCTCATGGAAATCTACTTCTCTAAGGTTGGGAGAGGAGCAGAATCCAAGCAGCTTCTGTGTCGGTGGCAGGTCACTCTTTGTTCCTCTCAAACCCGTGGTGGTTTGAGTTTTCCCTCTTGCTTGGTGAGCAATCACATCGTGAACACGATGATTTCTCTTCATCTGACATGCATTTTGTCTGTTGTCCACCTTTAGAATTATTGAGGGACCTCCCTGGATATCACCCATCCCTTTGTTGTGTCTCTTCAAGATTTGTGGAGGGTTTCCTGGGCCATACATTGATGAGATGAACTCCTGAGGTGCTGTGATCCTATCCCAGTGCAGCTCCTTCTGCCATCACTGAGTGGTCTTTGTCTCCTGGGTGGCCATCCTGATCAAACTTAGGCTTTGAAAAGCCATTTGTCTGTGTGGAAAGCTTTTGTCTTCTCTCTGCCCTCAAGCCAGCGAGATTCTTGAGGCAGGAATTCCCTCTTCCTCTCTGTGATGCTTCTCTCTGTGCCACTGCTGGCCACGACTGTGCAGACCCGATGGCTTCATTCTTGCGAAAACACACTTGAGAGCAAATTTAAGTCTCGGGTACCTTGCAAAGCCAGGCAAAAATAGTCAGATATGGTAAAGTAGGACAAACACATCACCCAGGAGCAAGGAGGAGCTTTCCTGCCATCCCCTCTTCTTTCAGAGTCCCTGGTGGCACTGGTACCTCCTTCTTCCCTGTGAGGACAATGTCCTCTCACACGCAGGGTCTGTCTCAGTGCACTGGGGTCCTGCTGGGTTCAGTCCATTGGCCTTAACCAGGGACTGGTTCTCTCCCAGAGGGTGGTGGGCACTGACCAGGCTCCCCAGGGCAGTGGGCACAGCCCCAAGGCTGCCAGAGCTCCAGGAGGGTTTGGATGATGCTCTGGGGCTCAGGATGTGACCCTTGGGGATGGTCATGTGCAGGGTCAGGAGCTGGACTTTGGTGATCCTTGTGGGTCCCTCCCAACTCGGCATATTCTGTGATTAATAAAGGTATTTTTGGCAGACCAGTCATCGTAGGGTTGAGCTGGGAGATGGACCCTCTGTTCCACTGTCTGGGGAGAGGCCACACAGAGTGGCCCAGTGTCCTCAGCCTGGGGAGATACATCTTTCCAAAGCATATTATCCCAATCTCCTCATTCCAAGTCTTAGCTGCATTCCCCTCCTGCTGGGATAGACATTTCCACATCTCTGCTCTAGGAGGGGGAAACGACACCACTGCAAACATTTCCACGGGTTGGATGATGCTGGTGGGGTTCCTTTTTGCCCTCAAGAGAGAAAAGTTGTTGTTCTTGCCTGTAGGAATGACTTCCCCCCACTCAGAGACGGAGACTTCAGTCCAGGCCTCGCTCCAACGTGCTGATAAGGAGATCAAGACAGCTCTGAGGACACTCATGGACTCGGCATCACTGCTGGTGACTCTTCCCCTGGGCATGAGAGGAGATGGTGGCCTTGGCTCTCCTGGGTCTGTTCCTCCAGCCCACTCAGGAACAGCAGCCAGGTCCTCTGTGCTAGTCCATGAAGCTAGTACCCAAACCCAGACTCCTGGAGGCCATGGTAGGTTTGGCATGGATCTGGGAAATGTCCCGTGGGGGTCAAGAGAGAGAAAACACATTGAACGTGGCATTAATGATGTTTTTTACCTCATTTGTCTGTGTCATTGTGTTTCAAGCAGCTGAAGATTAAGAGAGGACATTCAGACCCAAGAAGAGGTGGTGGGAGGGTGTTGGGGATAGATTGGATGCAGGAATGGGGCAGATCTTTCTGGAAACAGGAGGTGCTTTGAAAACCATGTCTGAAGTAGAGTTTGGTTCATCACCTGCCCGAAATGGAGGGAATGGGGGATGATTTCCACCTTTGAGCTTTTGTCCCTGGTCTTGCTCCAAGTGTTTTTAGGAGAGAACTTGGGGTGAGATCCCTCCTGTACATTTGTAGAAGTCATCTGGGGTTTGGTTTGGCAGGGTGGGTAGGGGTGGTTGCTTTTATTTTTGCCATGAACAAGCTGGAAATGTGTTTAATATCCCTGTGTCGATGCCAGAGACTTTCTAGGAATGTTGAGTGCCTCAAATTCAGCTGCATTTCACTGCCCCATGAGCCGTGACAGGCTCCTTAGCAGTCCCTGTGTGGCTAAACCCAGTGATGTGTGTGACTGTGTCTTGCCAGGAGATCAAGTCCTTTGTCTTTCCATTGTTTGTAAAAACTCAGGAACAAGTGACAACCCTCTCCAGTCTTCCTTCTGCTCCTGCCATAACAATTTGTCTGTCTCTGTGTCAAGTAACTCTATCCAGGACCATGTCAAGTAACCTTGAGCCCTCCAACTCCAGCTATTGTTTAAAATATAAAGTATTCTCATTTAAAACTTAACAAGAATTAAAGCTTTTCAGGGAATCAGACCCAAAACAACAGGCTGAAAAAAAATGAAAGGGCTTTAAACCCCTTTTTTTTCTTCTCTAGTAGGAAATCAGCCATGACAATAATTCTCTGGGGAAGCAGGAGGACTCAAAAATCTGTCAACAAGCAGATGATTTTTCTGGCACAGCTAAAAAGAAAACACAATAGTGAATGAGTGAATGGTTTTGCAGGCAAAAGGAAACATGTCATGGGGAATTGTTTTAATCAGAAAGAGATTTGACAACTGTCCCTTTGACTAAAAAGAGGGCAAATATTTCAGTAGTGCTGGTGATAAGAAAGCACAATCCCACCAACCTGAGCCTCTCTGTGATGTCTTGAATAACCACTTTTTCCATCCCAAAAGAGCTGTTTGATATGATTTCTAGAAACTGCTGCTTTTCCCCCCAAGCTATTCAACCCCAAACATCCCTAGAATGCTCCCCAAAAAGGCCCTTCCTGCTGGGGAGGAGATTCCCCTTGATTTAAACTTTTCTCCTAAAATGCAAAATGAGGTGATGCACTTTATCCTGTGGTGAAATTCCGATATCAGAAGATGATCAGGCCTTTTTGGGATGGAAGATCTAACCAGGTTTTGAAAATATGTCTGATAAAATAATTAAAAAACCTTGAAAAATACCTGAACTGCCATCAGGCTGCACCAATTTTTTGTTTTCCTTGTTCCTATAAGCCCCAAACCTTGTTCTGGTGTCACTTAAAGCTGATGTGGCACTTGGGGACAAGGTTTAGTGGTGGCCTTGGCAGTGCTGGGTGAATGGTTGGACTTGATGATCTAAAAGGTCTTATCCAACCTAAACAACTCTGTGATTCCTGACTCAAACACAGATAAATGATCTCCCATAAAGGCTGTATGAACCCATCTTATCCCTCCAGTTGTCCTGTTTCTCCCTGTCCTCACTGACTGCCCTTCCCATCTTTGTCTCGGTGTGTCCCCTCCCAGAAAAGCCAGTTTTCCCTATGGAGCAAAGTGCCACCACCCTGATGTTGTACAGTCCCTTTGCTTCATGTGGCCTTTGCTAAAGGGCCAAATTCTTCTCAGGGCTTCAGTGGCCACACTCAGGTGAGGTCAGGTGGGCTCAGCTCTGGCAAGAGGCACAACCAGAGATGGCTCCAAAGGTTTGCTCTGGTGTTCAGGTGTGTTGTCACACGTGGGGTGTTTAACTTGCCCTGTTTCTGCTGCCAGACAAGGCACAAAGGCAGGGTCCAGCTGAGGAACCAAGCGTGCCAAAGCCCAGCCTTGGTGCTGCCCGTGAAGACACAGCTGGAGATGAAAGCACCGGGGAACGCACCGTTCCCATCGACAGGTAAACACCACCTCAGTTTAGTGATATATTATATATGGATTTCTGAACGGGACAGACTTTGATGCAAGAAAAGCAAGTTCTCTTCTGGGGAGGAACCAGGTGGTGACTTGAACAGGTTCTTGTAGGTTTGGTGTTATTTTTAGAATGCTGGTGGCACGTGCTCTGCCAAAGAAGGGTAGAAAAGGTTGGAGAGGAATTAATTCCCCCAAACCAAAATTATTCTTGGGTTAATTTTGCATAAATAGCTCTTTGTCTGCTGGTGAAGCAGCTCAGGGGCAGGGTGCAATCCTGCTCCTCTGTCACTGTGTGTGACCATGTCTTGGTCTTTTCCCTTGGCCTTCCTGAAGGACATCCCCAGAGGCAGGAGGGTGGTACAGGAGAGAAGGAGATGTCATTTGGGACATGCACAGTGAAGTTTATATCGAGACCACGGAAAGAACTCGTGTGTACAAGACTGAGGAGAAGACCCCAACGAGTAAGAACACCCCCTGTTTCCCCTTCCCACATTCCACAGATATCATTGTCTGCTCTTTTGGTGACAACCCTGATGACTGGTTTATTAAACACTTTAATTTTTTGAGTGGTAACTGCTGATGAAACAAAAAGATAATAGATAAGTGTGAAGATAAGAAGCCTAAAAGTAATGCCAGTGTAAAGAACCCCAAACATATTGCTGTGATTGCTCTTGATTTGACTGTTAAATCCTAAATGGCCCGTTCTGTAAATCACCATTTGAGTAACTCAACCTACCTCAGCACCCTGGGCAGTGTGCATGGAGCAAACCCTTGTGTCTCCCCAGGTCCTCCCTACATGCAGGTGACAATAGAGGACGTGCAGGTGTACTCTGGGGAACGTGCCAAATTTCAGGCAGTCATCGAAGGAACCCCTCAACCCACCGTGCTGTGGTTTAGGGTAAGTGCAGATTTTCCCCTGGCTGGCAGTGGTGAGGACCCACAGAAAGGTCTGGAGTGCACTAATTCCACAGGGATGTCTTCTGCTCTCTCATCCCACACCTCTTCCACTGATTTTGGATGTGTCTGTAGGGTGTGCTGAACCAGATGCTCCCACTGGCGCCACCATCCAGGTGTCTCACCCTGTGTTGTCTCCAGTGTCACTGGGGGTCCTTTCTCAGACAAGGTGGTTTTGGGGACCAAGAAGGGCAGGAAGGGAGATTGGCTCCTGCCTGAGGCTCACTGAGATGTGTTTGGGGCTGGGGATGGGACTGGGAGTGGTTTATTCCAATCACCAGCCTGACTTCCAGGCTCTGTATCATTTCTGCAACTAATTGGTTAAGTGAGAGTGGCCAAGGACAAGGAATATCCCATAGAAGCAAAAGAGAAATAATTTATTATTCCTTAGAATACCCTTGGCACAATTTTTGGCATTGTTTGAGCCTTCCAGGCTGAAGAGCCCCAACTTGCTCTGTCAATCCTCATGTGGAAGGGGTTTCAGAGGACATTGCTGCAGCAGTACCACACCAGGGGCAAGCTAAGGATTCATTAAATGGTGTTTTATGTCTTAAACTTAATTTCTTCCCTAATAGTTTCTAACATCTGATACTTTCTGGCTCCCACCAAGCACTGGCTGGTGTTGCCACGGAGTGATTTACTCTAATTCACCATTTGTTCCAGTGTGAAAAGGAACAGCTCCAAGACTGGCATTTTCTGGGGGGGATTAGGGTTCACTTCACATTTATTGGATAATATACAGATAGGCCTATGTCTATTATATATATTTAAGTTGCATTTTAGTGCCATAGGGACCTTTTGCAAAGGCTCACAATCTGCTCTCTGTGTCACACACACTCCCTCCTGTCCCTTTCCTCAGAACATAAATGGATATATAGAGTCACAGAATCTTTAAGGTTGGAAAAGATCTCCAGGATCCTTGAGCCCAACCTTTGACCAAACACCACCATGTCAACTAAACCAGAGCACCTTGTGCCTTCCTTGAATACCTCCAGGGATGGGGACTCCACCACCTCCCTGGGCAGCCCCTGCCAATGTTTGACCACCCTTTCCATGAAGAAATTCTTCCTGATGTCCAACCTGAACCTGCCCTGGCACAGCTTGAGGCTGTTCCCTCTCATCCTCTTGCTGGGTGCCTGAATGAAAAGGTTGGCCCCTACCTGGCTCCATCTTCATTTCATGGAGCTGTAGAGAGCCAGAAGGTCTCCCTTGACCCTCCTTTTCTCCAGGCTGAGCTGCCCCAGCTGCTCCTCATGTGACTTACAAGAAGCACAAGCAGAAGCAAAGCAGCTGATCCTGCTGTTCCCTGGGCTGGCAGCTCAGGAATGGTGTGCTGGGAGAGCTGAGGAACGACCCACCTGGCACTGGTGATCCCTCCCAAGCCTTTATTCCTATAAATGGGAACACTGGGATCTAGGAAGGACTTTTTTAGCCAGTTTTTTGTTAATGAGGTTTGCTGACCTCAACCATTTGTGTTGTAGCTCTGCTCCCCTATCTCATCTCTTGAAGAGCGGAAAAATCTGTTTCCATTTTGGTTTTTTCCAGAGCCAAAATGTCATTTCCTTCTTTCAGGGCACTTCACTGCTGGCAGACAGTGACAGAGTCCATCAAGGGAAGGAAGGGACAACGTATTTCCTAGTGGTGGACAACGCTGGCCCCGAAGACGGTGGAGTTTATACCTGTGTTGCCAAAAACGCAGGAGGGGAGGTTTTGTGCAAAGCAGAGCTTGTTGTACGTGAAGGTAATGCCCTTCTCTGAGCTGCAGGAGTTGCTGCCATGGCAACATGGAATCTGTTGCTCTGGTGTTCTGGTGCCTGTGTGGTACCAGCTCTGTGTTCTTTCTATAAAGCAAACCACTGGAATGGTTTGGGTTGGAAGGAACCTTAAAGATTATCTCCTTCCACCCCCTGCCAAGGGCAGGGACATCTTCTTCCACTGGCCCAGGTTGCTCCAAGACCCATTCAATTTGGCCTTGAACATCCCCAGGCCAAAAGATGTCTCACCAGTTGTTTTCCAGAGAATCCCAGAATGGTTTGGGTTGGAAGGAACCTTAAAGATTATCTCCTTCCACCCCCTGCCAAGGGCAGGGACATCTTCTTCCACTGGCCCAGGTTGCTCCAACCTGACCTTGGACATTTCCAGGGATGGGCAGCCAGAGTTTCTCGGGGCAACCCCAAAGTTCATATTAACAGGTTCTCTCATCAAACAGCCCCACTTAATTCTCTGCAGCAGTTTAGAGGAACCCTGTAATTTTTCTCCTGCCTTAAACTCTCCTGTCATGACTTTGCACACTCTTAGCAAGGCATTGCTGTCTGAATATTAACCTTTACATTTTCCTTCATTTCCAAAGCTAAGCAGGACCAAGAAGGAAAGAAAGTGGCCACCAGGAGAAAGCTCCATGCCCATTATGAGGTGAAGCAGGAGATTGGAAGGTAAATGACTTTTCCATCTGTAGAGCATCACTGCCAGGGAATATCTGAGAAAGAGAGGGGCTCAAATGTGGAAAAGTGGGAGGTCACCACATTGCAGGTGTGCTGGGAATGCTTTCCTGAGGTTTCTGACAAGGATGGGAGAGCTCATAGAGCCCATAGGTGGAGACATCAGCCTTTGTCAGCACAAAGCTGCATCACCTGAGACAGCTTTTCCCGTGATGGGAACGCATCGCTTTGCTTTGGAGACAGCCAGGAGAGGGCAACAGCAGCTCACATCCAGGAGAAGGAGCTCTGCGTGCTGGAGAATTCAGGCACTGAGCAGTGGGGAGCTGTCAGAAGCCGGGATATGGAAACCTGCCCGCTCTTGGACCCAGGGCTGAGCTGGGTTTGTGCTTCCATCCCTGCACAGGGGCTGCTTCAGCTTCGTGAAACGGGTGGTGCACAAAGGGAACGGAGTGTCTTGTGCTGCCAAATTCATCCCCCTGCGCAGCAAAACCAAGTCCCGAGCCCACCAGGAGAGGGATATTCTTGCCTCCCTGTCCCACGACAGAATCACCAGGCTCCTGGATGAGTTTGAGACAAGGAAAACGCTGATTTTGATCCTGGAGTTGTATCCTTTCCTGTGTAGCTTGTGTGAGGACGTGCTGGGCAGAGCTCATTTATTAAATACCGTGGCAATTAAGCATTTGTAGGTTTTTGCCTGAGACAAAGGGACACACGACCTTTGTGTGCACTGCAGGATGGCACAGCCCTGTGAGAGCTTCACTGAAGGGCTGTGCTTCTGCCTCTTGGGGGAAATCAGACTTGAACATCCGAAATCCCATCCAAATTCCATTCTGAAAACACCTGGAGGTCAAGGACTCCGTGCCCATGAGATGGGGGTGGGTGGACACGAGGAAAAGGCAGTGCAGAACAGAAACCATCACAGCCAACAGGCAGGTTTTAGCAGAGGAATTCCAAAACCTCCCAACCTGTAGATTTGGGTTCATGCTTGTAGGATCCCAGGGTTAGAGCAGCCCAATTCTGCCAGAAGGACACTGCAGTGGACACTGTAATGGACATCCCATTGCCTGAGATGACCTGGTGAGCCGTGCTGGGAGCTGGAGAGAGGTGGTTAAGCAGTAAAAATAAGGGAAAAATAATAATAATAAGAGAAAATAAGGGAAAAACTCCTGAAGGGTGAAAATAGTTCTGTTCCCCCTTAATGCTGCTGTCAGATGCTCCAGTGAAGAGCTCCTGGATCGTTTGTTCAAGAAGAGTGTGGTCACTGAAGCCGAGGTAATTCCTCTCCCTCCCTTGAGAGGCCAGAGGTGGTTCCACCTGTATTTTCCCTATGGAATATGAGGAATGAATCAGGGATAAATCTGCTAGAATATAATCACCCTTTAAAATGTGTTCCCATCAGCTGAGTTTCTTCGGGGAATTATTAGAAACAGGCAGTGGTTTTGTCCACCAGTCAGTGTAAAAAACATGATATTTTGCTTTATTATTGTCATTTCTTTGCCATCTTTCACCTGGATTTGCTACATCTTCACTTGCTTAATACCTCTTTATTCCCTTGTAACTATATCCACTCCCTCTCACTCTCCAAACTGAAATTATGATTTCTAAGGGGTTTTTTTTTGGAGATCCTTGGTGCTCAAAGCTCAAAAGGCTTCACATCTCCCATCTAGTCGCCATGTGTCCCATATTTGTTGGTAAAATTGATTTTTTCTTAGAATACTCAGAGGGAAACATCACAAGAGTCATAGAATGGTTCAGGTTAGGATCGTTTAAGGATCAAAATCAGTAACCACTCTAAAATGCCAAAGGTAAAGGACTTCCAGAGGTGAATCTGGATGGAAATCTTCACTCCTTGCTCAGTCACAGTCAGACTGTGTTTACTTACAGTCAACAAATAGGTTTACAACATGGTTTTTAAAACTATCTGTTTTAAAGATGTTTACCTGACTTATACCAAGCAGAGCTGATTTTATGTTGTAATGGTTCACCAAACTTGAGGATTTTTGTCTCTTTTTTTTAATTTGCATGTTTTTGTAAGGTTTGTTTTTTTTAAAAGCAAAAACTAAGGACTTTTTCACATACAGAAGGTTCCAGCAGGGCAAAGGGCTCACACAGAAGGCACAGGGTGCTGTTTGGTTCACTTCTAATTTCAACTGCAAGACTAATAGAGGAAGTGAATTCTAGTTTTAAAAGTATTTCTGGTTCAATCTCTCCCTCATATTCTAAAAGTGTTGGTGGAATCAGGGAGTCTCCTACTTACTATTGCTGCTTAATAACTCTCTATTAACTGATTCAATTCTCAGGTCAAATTGTATATCAGGCAAATTTTGGAAGGACTCAAATATCTTCACGACAACAACATCCTTCACTTGGACATCAAGGTAACGTGCGATGACAAGCCTGGTCTTGTTGGCCAAGGAATGAATCATTCTTATTTACACTGAAAATATTCCCTGCTTTAAAGTAAAGTTATTTCTCCCCTTATTCCCTTTCATTTCACAGCCACTGAACATCCTCATGGTTTACCCTGAACGGGAAGACCTGAAGATCTGTGACTTTGGCTTTGCCCAGAAGGTCACCCCCGTCGAGCCTCAGTACAGCAAATACGGCTCCCCGGAGTTTGTTGCCCCAGAAATTGTTTCCCTGGCCCCAGTGTCAAAAGCAACTGATATCTGGTAATATCTGCTCATCTCCCTCCTCCCTAAAAACCTTTTGCAGGCCCTTAATGGCCTGGATTTCCACTCAGTGCTAATAAGTGATAATTGCACAGGAAGCTGAAAGTGAACCCTGAGAAGCCAAAAGCCATCAGGGCTCTTTAGAGCTCCTTCTGTCTATTTTTTTTTTCCCCAGCCATAATTGAACTCTGGCAGCTCATTAATGCAAAGGAGCATCTTCAAGGAGATGATCTCTATTAGAGGCAGCAACAGGGGAGAAAGATCCTAAAAGGGCTTTCTAGAAAAGGCAAACAAACTGAAGAAAAAACAGTATTTTGAGTCTTTTCCATTAGCTGTGCTTTAAAGATTGTTTGAGAACAGTTTGAAAAAATATTGAAGGGTGAAAATAGCTTTTGGAATTTATTTTCATTGGACAGGTGAGGAGAAGGGAGTGTGTAGTGGCAGGAAGAGAGGGCTGTGGGCTTGAGAAGGATGGATAAATAGTGACAAACACCTGACATTTGTGTTCCCTTTCTCCTCAGGGCTGTTGGAGTCATCACGTATTTAAGGTAAATGAATCCTCTTTTAAAGACTCATTTAATAATCCTTTGTCCATCAGAGCCCTCCAGTACCCTCAAATGAGGGATCTGAGTGGAGCATCGAGCCTTTCTATGACAAAGCCAATTTATTTTGTGGTTTCCCCCTTTCCTGGTTGCCCAGGGCTTTGGTTGTTGTCCCTGACTGAAGACCCAAGAGCTGCTCTGCTTGGAGCAGTGGATGAGGTTCAGTCTCCCCCTTCCTTGTGAAAAATCAAACCCTTAATTCCTTATTTTATTATCACCCAGAACAAATATTAATTCAGCCAAGTGCTCATAAGCAAGTCCCACACACAGAGTGCCCCAAGTGTTCTCAACCCCCACGAGATCTCTTGTGCTCCTGCCATTTGGACAGAAAATGCAAACCTTAAATCTGTCTCCTTCTCCTTTGTGCTGTTCAATAACCAAGCCTCACGTGCAAGTCTCCCTTTGCTGGGGAGAACGACAGGAAGACCCTCCTCAATATCCAGAACGGGGAAATCTCCTGGACCGTTCCCGACGTCGTCCACCTGAGCGAAGATGCAAAGGACTTCATGAAGGGCATCCTCCAGCAGCAGCCCTAGTGCTCCTTCTGTCTAGCCTCCTGCAGCCTCCTGCTGGCGTCTCAGCAGCCACATCTCAGCTCACCAGAGCCTGCAAAGGAGAAGGCTGGTGTTTTTAGATGGTTTGCCCTAATTCTTCTTCGTTATCCCCCATTACCCAACCCCCAGTTTGGGTATTTGCCTCATTGGGATGGTGATGTCCTTACTCTGCCTCCTCCAGACAGATGAATTTCTGGCACGACACAGACAAGGGGGAGGAGAGAGGAGTGGTGTGGAGGGAGTTATGGCAGAATTAAATAACTGGAACCACATTGATAAAGCAATTTCAAGTGCAAAAATGCAGCTCGAAGGTGCATTTGCAGGTGCTTGTTTTGTAATTTCAGTTCTTTCTGCCTCCTGCCAAAGGTGTTTTCACTCTGTCCACCTGCAGCACCTTCAGGAAGAGCCTGTGGTTGCTCTTGGAAGGGACATCCTACTAAAATGTTGATCTGTTCTCTTCCCAGAGCCAGGCCCAGTGCTTTGGACTGTCTGTCCCACAGGTGGTTCATGGTAAGTTTGTCCTGGGCCTTTATTAGTCATTATAATAAGGAGTTTGGAAGAACCTTTAAAGCTGCTTGGTATTTGCTGTTTATTTTTTCCCCCATGCTCTTCTGCTTTCTGTGCCACAGAAAAATCAGGCCTGGCTCCCCAAAAAGAGGTTTACATGCCAAGATATCTTTCCTTTCAAAGGATAATAATTTATTGCTGCCATGAGCAGATACAGCATAGAATCATTTAGGTTGGAAAGCCCTCTCAGATCGTGGAGTCCAACCATTAACCAAGCACTGCCAAGGCCACCACTAAACCATGTCCCCAAGTGCCACATCTTTTAAATCCCTCCATGGATGGTGACTCTACCATCCTGCCCTGGACAGCCTGTCCCAATCCCTGACAATCCTTTCCAGAATTTCCCCTGATATCCAAAGGAAACCTCCCCTGGTGCAACCTGAGGCTGTTTCTTCTTGTCCCATCACATGTCACTGTAGGAAGAAAACTGTGGCTTTGCAGAGCAGAGTTATAATTTATATTCCAATGCCTTAAACCACCAAGGAGAAGAGCTAAAAATTAACAATAAAAATATTGTTTAAAGACATATATTGAACAGGGCTCGCTTTTGACACTGAAAAGCTGATTTTGTCTGTAATTTAAATACGAAGACATCGTGGCATTTAGCTTATTGTAACTTTCCTAAATTAAACAACCCTGGAAGGAGGGATAATCCTAGGAAATGATCAGGAAATTAAATCAGTTGCTTTTTAACTAATTATCTTCCTCTCATTGTCCCTGGCAGCATAATGTGCCCCTCGAGGCCGCTCATTTCATTGACACCAAGCAGCTCAAATTCATTGTGGCTCGGAGCAAGTGGCAGGTGAGTTGCCCTTAATCTCTGTTAGTTCTTTATTGTTATATCGATTTTTAATTGCATGTGAACATTTAAAACCTTTTGGGCTAGGGGACTGAGCTCAGCAGAGATTTCAGCTCAGCTGTGAATGGGGAACAAACCCAGGAGGGAGTGGTGGATGGATGTGTCAGGATGCCTTTCACTGCCTGGAAAGCACCTGGTCTCGTGCAGGTGCCTGCAGGACAGGAGGTTGTATCGGTGCTGAATTATAGACAGGCCCCCCAAAATGCCTCTTTTGCTGAAGTTTTGCTGACACCTTTAAGGCCATTTACCCCAGCGAGTCTCCCTTCAGGTGTTTTTCCATTCAAAACTGCCTTTGGAACACTCAGGCAGAAGTGTCCCCTGAAGGCAGTTTAGTTTCACAGCTGGGAATGAGGGAAGAGGAAGATTTGGAGAGCAAATAAAGCCTGGATTGGTGACATGTACAATGTGTCATTGAACTCGTGGGTGAGGTATTTAGGAGTTCAGGAGTTCATTTTGCTCTGTTTGCTTTACCGTGACCCCACCACGTTTCCATCTCACTGTGCTTTGTTCGGTTTTGCCTCTCAGCGGTCTCTGATGTGCTACAAATCCATATTGGTAATGAGGTCTATCCCAGAAATCCTTGAAAGGACCCATGACAACACCTCCCTGGCCATCTCCCGACACCTCATTGAGGAGAGCACTTCCTCCAGCACCAGTGGCTCCTCTTCAGACAATGAGAACTCGAATTTCCCCAGGAAGAGGCACTTTGGCTCTACCCCCGAGCTGCACTTGCCCATGTTTGATGCACCAAGTCACCAGGAGCCTCCAAAACATTCAAGTGAGCAGAAGCACTCCAAAATCTCCATCCCTCCAGTAAAACCCATGAGGAGGAAATATGCTTCCGTGAAAGCTGAGGTGGGGGACAAGTCACCTCCAGAAAGCAAAGAGCTCATGGCGAGCATCTTCCAGGAGAAAGAGGAGGGGTTCCATCCCAGTCTTCAAGGTGGAAGAGCAGAGCCAGCCCAAAGGAGCAGTGCTGAGCCTTCACCTGTGAGGACTTCCACGGAAAGCATGTCACATGGACCTCAGAAATCAAAACCAGACGTACCTTCATCTGATAAGGAGAGCCTTGGAATGGCAGGGGATGGGACAGAAAAGCCATCTGCCTGCGTGCCCAGGCAGAGCGTCATTAAAAGCACTTTCTACAGCCAGGCAACCGAGCTCCCTGCAAGGCCACCTTCCTCACCAGGCAGGGAGTTCAGGAGACACCTGGACAGAGCCAGGAGGACTTTCCGCAAAGCTGGGTATTCCAAGGTGCCCCTCAGCGGTCTCCGTGAACCCCTTCTGGAGCAGTTTGAGCTGGAAGAGGAGGAGGAGGAAGGGGATGACCGCAGGGAAAGCCTGCTGGGATCCTTGACCAAATCGGCGTCGTTTGACACTGCCAGGAAACCACCACATCCTGCCATTGCTGGTGCCAGCAGGAGCCGTTCCCTGGATGACTACAGGCTGAGAGCCTCCAGGTCATTGAGGGAGCAAGATATTTTGGAAGAAGACTGTGATGTGTTGGCACAGGAGAGTTGCCCTGAAGGCAGCGAGCACTGTGACATTCCTGCAGGGCCTGGCAAGGGATGTTCTGTAGACACATCAAAGCAAGAGGGCATTGGGAGAGTCAGCAAGGATGGTTCAGGAGAGAAGTCCTCTCCTTCCACACACTGTGAGGGCAGTGGGTGCCCAGCTGCTTTTGTACAACGGGTAGGGGGACTTTCAGTGTCACCCCATAGGAGTGAAAACAGGAAACATTTACTGAAGAAGTCCAAAGCTACTGAGATTGAGGAGGACGCTGAAGATTTGGAAGGCAAAAGCCCCATTCTGACCACCCAGTGCTCAGATGTCACTGCATCATCAGCTCAAAAACATGAGAGCATGGAGGGGAAATCTTTCCCTGGCTCTGCCCCTGGCTCTGCTTTCCAGGAGGGCAAAGAGCCCATCCCAACGCTGACACAGCCAGAAGCCACCTCTGAATCATCTGCCACAAGTAAAGGAGGTGTGTGTCTGCCCCAGGAGTCTGCTCACAGCACTGAGGGCCACCTGGACCAAAAAGGGGGAGCCTTGCTTGCCAAAAGGACAGCCCCAGTTCCACCTTGGAAGGACAAGAGGCAGAGACAGTCAGAGGAAAGGACCCAGTCTGAACCCATGGAGCAGCAGGAAAGCTCTGCCGTTCCAGGAGGACAACCAGAAACCCACTCACTTCCAGGGCACAGAGACAAAAGCCAGGAGCTCCCAGGGCAGAGTGTCCCAGCAGCTGCTGTCCCGCTGGGCAAACGGCCAGGTGCCCTCCCAGCTGGGGAAGGGGCTCCTCAGAAGACCCGTAAAGAGGGGAGATCTGCTGTCCTGGAGGATGGAGCAGCAGGGCTTGCAGGAGTCACTTCAATATCAGGGATTGCAGGAGTCACTTCAATACCAGCCCGTGATGGTGAAAGCCAAACTCACAAGAGGGTTCCTGTCCATGTAGACACAGCTTCAGCTGTCCCAAAAGGAGAGCATCTTGCTGCTCCCAGAGTCCCACCACCAAAATCAGTGCCAGCTCCAGCCTCTGATGGAGCACGACAGGCTGAAGGGGAAGGGTCAGCTCACAGCAAGCACAGGATTGCTGCTCTGAGGAGTGAAAGCTCCTCTATCACAGAGGTTCTTCCCAGCTTGGCTGAGCCCCAGAAGGTCCCTGAAGGCCGTGGCATGGTACCTGCTGTCCCAGAGGGCAGACACACAGCAGGAATGGTGCCCTCCCAAAGCACTGTTCTCCCTCCAGTTGGTGAGAGTCAAACCCAAGAACATCCACGGCTATCCCCTCTCAGCAAGGGGGGATCTCTTGTGCCAGCAAGTGGAAGACCAGCAGCTGCACAGACCAGGGCTGCTCCTCTGCCCAAGGCTGGACATCGGGGGATGGAGCAGCACAGGGCTGGGGGTTCTGGTGGTCTGCAGGGTGGGATTTTGGGTGCTTTAACTGCTTCACAACCAGAGGTTGCTCCAGCTTCGGTCTATGAACAAGAATATGAGGAACATCCAAAGGTTTGTGGTGAGGGTGGAGGAGTTGCCTTACAAAGATCTGATGCTGGAAAAGCTGTCCCGCCGTCGCTACGCAGGGATCACGGCCAGGAGCTCTCACATCAGAAGAAAAGGTCTTCTTTTTACAGTGATGAGGAGTCTGCTGTGCTGGAGGGTTTAGTGGATGAGATGGTTTCCCTCTCTGAAGAGATGAATGTTTGGGCAGAGTCGGTTTCTGGAGAGAAGGAAAGCAGAAAGCACATCTCTCCCTCCACAGAGATGTTCTACAAAGGCCCAGGTAGCCACGCACCCATGGACATCTCCTTCCCTTCTGTACAACGGGGTGTACAGGGAGGAGAACCCCTTGAGCTTGAAGAACCCTATCTTACTGTGAGTGAGGAGTCCGAGGTGCTGGAAGGGCAGGGAGCACAGACAGTCCCTCATGAGTGTGAACACCTGGAGGACTTGGCGTTTGAGAGCCCCACTTCCAGCAGAGCCAGCGATTCCTCAGTGGAGAGCTTGGACACTGGGAGAAGACCCAGCCAAGTGCCCGTGAGCAGAGACACTGGGAGACACCCAGAAGTTTCTTTAGTGAAAATCAAAGACCTGTCGGATGAAACCCCCAGCACTGGCAGTGGCCCTCAGAAATTTGACATATCCAAGGTGGAACCTGCCTACTTGAACTTCTCTGACCTGTATGACATTGTCTATTTCCCCTTTGAATTTCTGTGCTACAAGAAGCCTTCACCTAAACCAGTTGGTAGACGGTTCATACCTCTTGGTGAAAGGGCAAGATCCCCTCCTGCAGGACACCTGCACAAGGATAAAAGGCTGTGCCTCAGGGAACAGGCAGAGGACAAGAACAGGAGGAACCGTTTGGAAATATCTGAGGATTCAAAGGCAACTCCCTCACTTGCCACGGGCAAAGGGGCAGAGAGTCATAAAGAAATGTATAGGTCCCAGAAGGACTCCACTGGGAAGCAGAAAAGCTCCTTCCACGCCAAGGCAGGGCTCTTTAAGCCATATGCAAGGTCTCCTTCAGTGGAGCTGTCGGTGGAGCAGAGCCTGAAGAAGAAAGTCAAAGCTTCTGTTGCCCATATTTCAAGAATCCTCAAAGGGAAGACGTCTCCAGAGCCAGAGGCAGAGGAAGGTAAGGATTTCACTCTTCCTTCATATAGATTTGCTGCTATAACTGGGCTCTGCTAAAGCTGCCTTTTCCTTTCCCCCCAGCACCTCCGAGGCTGTGGTTAGACTGGGACTGCAAAGCCACGTGAGGTGATGAAATGAGCAGTCTCCAGCTCCAGCACTGCCTCTGTTACTGGGTTACTGAGCCATGAGTCAGCTGGGCTAATCCACTCATGGAAGGGGCTTGAATTCCCCTCTCTGAGGTGGCACAAAAGCAGAGCAGGGGCTGGGGTGATGCTTTCCTTGCTGCAGTTACCATCTGATTGTGATAAACCTCTAAAAAATAAAGCTAAAGTGAACTGGGAGATGCTGGTAAAGTCATCCTAGCTATTGGCCATCAGAACCTGTCCTTTCTTCTCTGCCATTCCTAGATATTCCCTGCTCTCCCAAGCCACTGTTCCCTTTGTCACAGCTGCCACAGCCTTCCCTGTTGACTGAAGGCTGGTTAATAAGGGGACCTGTGAGTGACGAGCTATTTATGTGGGAATGGCAGAGCTGTCACTGTAAATTGATGCCACAGGGAGAAGGGTGGCCTGGAATGACTCCTCATCCTTTGTTGAAACAGAGTTTGGTGAGCTGGGAAGCGAGGCAGCAGAAAGGGAGCTGTTGGTGGGGGCTGAAGGGTCTCTGAAGAGGAAATCAGCACTCTCCTCATTCAAGTTACCAAGCCTCGTGCCAAAGGAGAAAGGTATTGCTGTGGCTTAAGCCAGTGCTTTGTTTTGTCATGAAATATCAGTGATGAAAGTCACAGTGCTGTGTGAGGCCAGTTTCTAAGGATGGAGCTGCAATGATTGTCTGGAGATGATCTGAACCAACTCACGCAACGTGAGCCAGTCTCCTCTGTTTATATCCTGACTAGGACCTTGATAACACTTGTCATGGTATTGTTTGCAAATTGGAGCCACTCTAGGAAGCTGCTGCAAAGGGATAAAGTCAGGGTGTAAGCTAGAAAGGGAATAAAAGGAGTATCCCTGGGTAGGGAGGCAGAGACAGGGAATTATGAATTCCCACCCTGTAGTTCTTCCTGTGTGTGTGAGATGTGCTGCTACAGAGCTACGGAACGAAAAATGATGGGGCAGCCCCAAAAGGTGCAGCAGCAAAGCTGAACGTGCCTTTTCCCAGAAAATTTCCCCCTGGTCCCCATCAGGAGCATTTCCCAAGGTCAGATTCATGTCCCAGTGCTCAGCAGAGCCCAGGCAAACACTGGGTGTGTGAGGCTGCCAGCTCCTGGAAACCCTGGAGGAACACAGGAAAACCCGAGCTCCCTCCCCCTTCCCCATGGACACAGGCACAGATTTGATGCTCTGGGGTTTTTATCTCCCTTCCATATCCATCCTTCATCTCTCCTTCATTCCTATGTTGTCTTGATCATAGAACAATTTAGGTTGGCAAAGACCTCTAGGATCATCAGGCTCAACCATTAACCCAACACCACCAAGGCCACCACTAAACCCTGTCCCCAAGTGTCACATCCATGGGTCTTTTAGATCCCTCCAGGGATGGGGACTCCATCACTGCCCTGGGCAGCCTGTTCCAATCCCTGACAACCCTTTCCATGAGGATAGTTCCCCTAATATCCAGTCTAACCCTCTCCTGCTGCAGCTGGAGGCCGTTTCCTCTTGTCCTGTTTGTCCCCCTCATCCTTGAAACACCATCATGTAGTTCTGCCCCCACATTTAGGCTCAGCCAGAGCAACACTCCTGCTGTGACGTGATCTCTCCCTGCTCTGAGCTCTTCTCCTGCCTTGGCTGTACCAGCAGGGCTGGGCAATGCAGGTATTCCCCATGGACTTCCCAAGATCCATCTGGATGACCTTGTATGAGCTGCCTCCACGGGGCTGAGTGATGCTCCTACACCTGCGCTCGGTGTCCAGAGGATTCTCCAGCGGGTGGTTGCATGAACCAGAAATGTTCTTGAAGATGCTTTCTGATGTCCTGCATGCCTTTGCTTTCCATGCAGGCCCCCTGGCCTCTCTGGGTAACTTCTTTTCCTCTTTTCCAGCTCCCTCATTCACTGAGTTGCTCACAGACCAGGCTGCTGCCGTGGGGCAGCTCGTGACGCTGTCATGCCGGACTGCAGCCCACTCCTCCCTGCACATCAACTGGTTCAGAGGTGACACTGCCATCCCTCTGGGGACTCCCTCACCTCTGGCTCAGGGGTTTGGACCCTTTGGGATGGATTTGCAGGGTGTTTATCTCTCCTATCCTCTGCTTTTCAGACGGGATCCCTGTGCAGAGCAGCTCCCGGATCCTCATCTCCTCCACGCTCAAACACTTCCAGCTCTTAACCATTCTCTCTGTCAGTGCTGAGGATTTTGGGATTTACACCTGTGTGGCCACAAACTCCCTGGGCTCAGCATCCACCTCTTGTGTCATAAGAAAAGCAGGTAAGGGAAGAAGCAGCTACAGAAATATTATAAATATTAAAAGTGCTTCTGGCTCAAAATGTGACTTGTAAATAACTCTGAGGTGAGATTTCTGCAGGGAGGTGCAGGGGACACCCTCTCCCTTGCTCTAGTCCACAGCTTTTGCTGTCTGGTTCCCTCTTCTTCACTCTTGAGGATTCAGAGCCCTCCAAGACTAAATCTTAATACTGACTTTAAATTAGGGGATGGTTAAATTGCTGTTCCACTAGGTCTGTGTGCATATATATATATAAAACATATACATGTCATGTATTAAAAAATAATATCTGTAATTGAGGCATGCTAGGTGTAGAGCTTTGAATCCCAGCAGTGCTGCTCTTAACAGTCTTAACAGGATTTTGTGGCCTCTCTCGACAGAGGTTCCTCCCAGCCCTCCAGCCCCTGACATTGTGGAAGTCTACAAGGATGGAGTGCAGGTGGTCTGGAAACCTGTGGAAACCAACACCCCTGTCCACTACAGCATCCAGTGCAAGAGTGAAGGTAAAGTGCTGTCCTCACAGGGGATATCTCAGTTTATAGGATCTCTTCAACAACTGAGTGTTTTATTTTTATTCAGAAACAGCCTGATTGACTCCCTGGTTTAGAGTTAGGAGTGAAATTCATGCAGCCATCACTGAGGCATCTCAAAGATAAGTGTTGTGCTGGCTGTATCAGGCTGGAATGTGCAGCCTCACACCAAGGTTTTGCTGCACTGTGAATCAAACTAGGTGCCATAAAAGTTATGGCCAAAAAGTGAGCAGCTACAGCAGAAAATGCCTGGTTGGTGTCTGAGGCACAACCTTGACTAATCTGGCAAAATTATCCATTAATAATGCCCAGCAGAAAACATCATTCTATGTCCAGGTTGTCTGTACGGCCTGCTGAGAAAAAAGGTCTATCAGAAAGGGGATTCATCCTCTGCTGAACAGCCACGGTTTCTTTTCCCATTGATTATGGAGGGAACTTTGGGCAAACAGCCAGGGCAAGATACACAAACTTTGGCAAAACTCCATCACCCCTCTGATGTTCTTTTCCAAGGCTTGGTCCAGAGCCTGAGGAAGTCAGTGAACCTTAGAATCCTGGAATAATAAAAATGTTTGTGTTGGAAGGGACCTGAAAGATCATCTTGTTCCACTCCCCTGCCATGGGCAGTGACACCTTCCACCAGCCCAGGTTGCTCCTACCTGGCCTTGGACACTTCCAGGGATGGAACAGCCACAGCTTCTCTGCCCAACCTGTGCCAGGGCCTGCCCACCCTCCCAGGAAAGAGTTTCATCCTGATATCTGCTCTAAATCTCTCCTCTTTCAGTTTAAAACCTTTCCCCCCTGTCCTGTCACTGTGTGCCCTTGTCAAAAGGGGATGTTTTCCTGTTTAGTTGCAAAAGCTTTGAATGAAATCCCAAGCCTGTTCTGTCTCCCCTGGGACTGCTTTGCTGTTGCTGTTATGAATGTGATGTCTGATAGCAACTCCTGCTGCAGTCACACAAACACAGCCCTTTGGATTCAGCTGCTCAGTGTTCTTTCATTTCATTCCCCAAAATTACAAACACCCTTTTCTGGGTTAGGATGAACGTGGCAGCATCTTTCTGCCTTTTCCCTCTTGTTCTCTTTCTTTTTTGTTACTCCTTTTTGCATGACAATAGGAGACACTTTGGGGAGGATACAGACACAAAAGTTGTTCCAATTAGGAAGAAAACCAGGAAACAGCATCTACAATCTTCCATTGCATTCTGAACACAGGAGGATTGAGATAAACAGGAAAAAATTCCCTTTTTTATCCATTATTTGACAACAGGCTTTTGCCAGCTGCCCCTGCAGACACTTTTCTCTATTTCCAAGCCATATCTGCTCCTTCTTGACCAATACCCCCCAACAATTCAATCAGTACCCTGCAAAGTCATCAATACTTTGGGTTTGGAGGGTGAATTGCTGCTTATCCAATAGTTTGAGGCTCTCCAACAATGTTTATTTGACTGAAAGGATGGGTTTACCCTCAGGCAGTTGAGTTCAGCCTTGAGCACAGCAGCAAAATAATGAGACACAGCATCTTGTGAAATGAGTGGTTATTAAATGTTTGCTGGTGATTTTCTTCTTCACACCTTGGTCCAGAATGTGCCAACAGTTTCAGTTCCCTGAGAAATCACCTGAGTGTCATAAAAGCTGAGTAAAGCTGCCCACAATTCAAACACTGGCTTTGCTAGGAGGGTGTAATGGATAGTTCTGTCCCAGAATCCTCACGGTCTCAACTGGATTCAAGGCAGGGCCAAAAGGGAAAATAATTCAGTGATTTATCTGGGGGTGTGTTTGGAGTTCTTGATGTACATTTGCATTAGAGATTAGTGCAGGAATTAGATAAAGAACACAGGAAAGTCTCCCTTGAAAAGCATTGGTACAACTTGGACTTG
>WBMV01007649.1:0-26582 GCA_013396655.1 Campylorhamphus procurvoides | reverse complement strand
ATGGGTCATCTACCCTCACCACCCGCGACTCCTTGAACGCTTACATCAGTGCTGCCTCTGTACAATCTTAAACATCCACTGGTCTGTTTACGTGACTAATGTGTCTGTCCTTGAACAGGTAGAGATCACCCGTATTGAGGCCATGCTGCTGAAAACGCAGCATGGGCAGGGCACATCTCCAGGATGGAGGATCACTGCCTCCCTAAGACTGTGCTCTGTGGCGAACTTGCCACTGGCTGTCCAAGAGAGGAGCCTTGAAAAGGAAATAAAAGGACTCCCTGAAACAATACCTCAGCCTTGGCCACATTGACCACCATCAATGGTCCACTCTGGACTCCAATCAGGAAGCATGGAGACACACCATTCATAACGCTGCTGCTTCCTTTGAGAACACATGCAGAATCAGTCTTGAGGCAAAAAGGCAACACAGGAAGAACCGTGTGTCGCCAGTAGTGCTCATGGAGACTTTCCGCTGTGCCTTTTGCAATCGGACTTGCCTATCTCACATTGGCATTTTTAGTCACCAGCATGCTTGTAGCAAGCATGGGTAGAACCCTTGTAAATCTTTGTCTGCGAAGCCTAGCCATGAAAGCTTTTGTAGTTCCGTAAAAGTTCAACTATAAATAGAATGCTAAAGTTTGATCTGGTTATATCCTGTGAACTTAATGGCCCGGATACTGGGCTGCTGGTAAGAAACACACATGGCGGATCAGGTGAAGGGTATTCAAGGGTGGCTTTCAGCATTTCTTACAAAACTGCTTCTCCATTATAAGACAGAGAACCTAGAAAACAACACTAAAATATGGCCATTGCTAATTGCAGTTACAGTTATTGCAGCTGAAAGGTGGATGGTGGTTTTCATCACTTTTTTCTTCCCCTATTTTAGGATTATCATATCTTTTTTTAAGCTGTATTTTGGGAGTAACTTCACTAATTACTGCTAGGAGAGACCTATAATCTCAAGAAATCATGTTAGCAAGTGAAATTATTTAACATTCATGTTATGCTGTCTACTTCAAGCTATCAAGTGATTTTTTTTTAATTATTTCTGCCTCTAAAATTTCCTTGCATGAGTTTTCACAGGTAATCAGCTTGTCTTTATGGCAGCACAGGGCTATGAGTGATTGGGTCATGCATCTTTTTAGAGGAAAAACACATAATGAAATAATGCTCATTGCCAGAATTACATAAAAGGAAATCAATGTTTAGCTTCTCCACTTATTTTCATTTCTTTCCTCACACATTTTATGTTTAATGTTAGACTTCCTTATTACCTTCAAAAGAGAAAAAAAGTTGATTAGAACAGTAATGCTGTCTTCTGCACATCACAAAATATATCCCCTAACCCCTATGTTCCCTCCTCTTTTCTTTCTCCTGATTGATTGTGTGGTTGATTTGTTCAAACGAAAGCTCTCAGGAACCAGCAAAATGCATACTCGTGGTATTTCATGCATGTCCTAGAATCATAACTATTTCCATTCCTCATATGTTGTAGTCTGAGTGCAATCTATTGTCAGCTTGAAATTATTAGTGTTTGTAAAATGCACTTTATCTAGACAAAAAAAAAACAAACTATCTACCAGTGTTGGCAAATATATTTATTTGCAAATGACAACTTAATTCTCACCTTTTTCTTTCGAGATCCGGGAGGGTAGATGCCTTTAAGGCCCTCAAAATGAACTATTTATTTTAACATTTTTTTTTGATAGCTCCATTGTGGGCAGGAAGTAGATGGGGTTAGAGGGCTGAAGATCTTGTAGTATTTTTTCTGTAGAAACACCATGCTTTATAAAGGGACTTTTCCACCCAGAAATATCCATGTGCGTTTGTCTACCACCTGAATTATAGGTTCACTGCAGTGTAGTATGCAGTATCACCAAATAGTGCTTAGAATGCTGAGAACAGGTCCTTTCACTGAAAATTTTATCAGTGCTTCACTGAAGTCTTGATCATCTAATTCTCAGAAGCCATATGAATTTCCTAGCCTTGATGCCATATGAGTCAGCACAAGAACAGCAGCACCTGGGAGAGTCCAGTAAGGCTTCCATTGAAGCTGAAACTCTTTTTCCTATCAGTATTACAGAGTCAAATCCTAAACATCAAAGCAATATTGCACAACAGTGAACTATCCATAGCTATTTTCTTTCCGAAAGTGACTTATACTGTTTTAGACCTCAGTCTATTACATTCAGAATGTGAATGTTTACAGTTTATTGCTACCAGCACATTTTCCTAAGTGGTGGGTGAAGTTCTACTGTTTCAGAGATTTGCTCTGTATGTGTGCCCATTTCTAACCTGTAGAAACTCCTTAACTTTCTCATGTATGCAAAATTTATGTACAGTATAGATTCTCCAACACAAAGCACCTTAAAACACACTCTCTAGCCTTTCCGAAAGGCTCTCTGGGGACTAACACAGAGTGCTTGCCCACTTGCTTTGAGGTCTGTGCTTAGGCCCTTCCTGGGCCTTTTCCTTGTGTGTGACCGATGCCTGTGCCTGGAAGAGAGAGCAGCAACTGCTTTTCAGGTTTTTATTACATAAGCCTTTCTGTGAGGTCCACATTTCAGCACATAAATCTTTTTGCAGAGAAACCTTAATGTCCTGAAATAGGCATAAAGACTTTGGGAGGTAATTCTGTGTGCATTCAGGCAATGAGGCCTGACCAGAGCCTGAAGACTTACAGGCTGAAGTGAAAACTCTGGGGAGATGTTAGACCTCTAATAACTAAGTATTTCCATTCATTAAACTATGGCTAACCAAGGTACGATTACTTGAAACATGCCCATTTTACAGCAACAGATGAAAATTTGACGCAGAGTCCCTAAAAGAGCAATATTGCTATCTGTGTAAGTTCAAATGACTAGCCAAATTGCAAAGTCAGAAGCAAATGTTAAGGAGACAGATTTCATACTCTCTCTTCTCAGTCAAAATGAACCATCCCATTCAGCATCATATTGATTTTCTTTGTTTCATCTGCTTAGCCGATGAAATTATATCTGTGTCACATAAATAGAACAAATGACAAACTTTAGCCTGTTGAAACTTGGCTGTACCTTTTTCATAGATAAATAAAACAAGGATTTGATAGGGCTGAGATAACACCAAAATAAGAACAGTGTTTTATTTACTAACAGAGCATGTAGTGCTACAGGTATCATTGAATGTTCTATGTGGAAAGCGAATCTGGTGGTTATTTGAATTTTAATGTCCTGCATAGACTGAAGGTCAAGAACTTCTAAATGTTTTTAAATTGAATATCTGGATTATAGCAATATAATTGAATATGTGGATTATAGCAATAATTTGAATATCCTTACAGGCAAAAGTTATATGTACTGTCAGTTTCCATTAATTTTCATTCATTTTTGTTTTATTTTGGTTGATGGAAGGATGAGGGTAATTGTTCCTGTTCAGTGACATTGTCCTCCAAAGCTAATATCTGGATATTAAATGACTTATCACTCATTTTGGTATACTTGGTATCCTAAACAACTATGGAAGCTTTCTGAAACCACTACATACATCAGACAGGTATTTAGCATCGTAAAGTAAATGGCTCTGTAAATGAATGGTGATATAAATTACAACTTTCCTGATTCAGTTTTAAAGTAATTCCAGAATTTCTTTAAAGGCTAGTTCACTCAGCTGAACAAAAACTTTCCCATTGAGACCATTGGTTGTAGCATACAGCCATTAAATGTATATCTACTATAGGTAATTCTAATACATAGAGTATCCCATTATTATTAGTTATTGATAGGCCACAAATATATTTTTCTCTGGCTTTCTCTCCCATGCCTCTCAATCTGTTTTTGTTTTTAAACCAAAGAATCTCTGATGCAGGGCAAAACATGTATATACATATATAAAAATATATGCGGGATTTTATATATATTACATTGTGTACCCTGCCTTTTACATTAAAAAACAGGAATTTTTCTCTTGCCCTAATTCAAATTTTCTAACACTAATGAAAATAGACAGTTATAAATACTGTGTCCTTTGAACCATTAGTCAGTTTGGGTTTAGTGCTTGTCAAAAAATCTCATTAAAAAACTAATGTCAAATTGTCTTTTTTTTTGTGCCATGTTTGTTTTCCATAAATTGTCAGAAACCAATTTATTCAGTCTGTCTTTCTTCCAGTAATTGATTATGCAGATATTATTTATTGTACTTCTGCAAACACATCTTTGCATAAATTGGATGTGCTTTATCATTCTGTGTTACATTGTATTTACAAATGCCCTATTTTCTGCTCATCACTGATGACTTTATTCCATGGTAAACTCATCTTCATTAGAAGGGCTTAAGCATTAGTGTTCTTTTATCAGCAAGGGAAATTGCTGAAAAGCCCTACTATGTTTTCAATCTTTAGCAAATTCTTTTCACAAAAAAAAAAATGCTTTCAAATCCTTCAGTTGTTTTTCTCCATATGAAAATATAGTAAATAGGAAGAATGATTTTCTCTTAGCACTTCCACCCTCTAAATATTTCTTTTAGCTGCTGTTAAAGTTTGCAAGTGATTTCAGTTCTACTGTTTAAATAAAAAAGCCAATAACAGTAAGGAGGTGCGGCATGCCTGGAATTCTCTTGAATGTTAAGGACTGTGTTCAGACCACCGCAGCTAGGAGTAATAAGTTCCCAGACTAGCAATTTACTTGGTTAAAGGCAGGGTTGACTGGGTATCTACATTGTTTATTGTCTTTTTCCTAGTGCATTGCCCGTGCATGATGTTTTCAATTTGACTGAGTCTAGGGAATGCATTCACAAGTCTGATTAATTTTCTGGTACCTTTTCTCTTTATATTTTTTTTCTTCATGGCTAAGAAAGTATTTTGTTATTGCTTTAGTGAAATGTAATTACAGTAATTCATCTGCGGTAAAAGATTTTCAGGTTTGAAAATTTCATCTGTGATTGCACAGGCATAAATGTTATGTTAAAACACAAAAGTTGGCATTAGTGTAAATAAGGGCTCAACATCCAGTGGAGTATGAAGGATTGCCTACTTCCATGTGGATTAGCAGGCTGTGAAACTGTTCATAAACTCACAGACTCCAGCCTCAGCATAGGTAGTCAAGTCATCACTCTCTCTTGCTTCTTTCTGCATGATAATGGAGGAGCCAGTTGCAATTCTTTCTGCTTGAGAGTTTGCAATGCCAGCACAATCCTCGTTCTTTACCCAGTACCAAAAAGCCTGAGGAAAAGTAACATGAGGGCCGATGTGTTATGCTGAAGCATTGCTTCTGCTTTTAGTGGTGTGACACCTGTATGGAAGCAGTGAGAAGGAAATGGATCTCCCTTACCTGACCATTCAAGTTTGATGTGCACACATTGCTTGTATGAGATAAAAAGGTCTTGGTTTTGGAAGTACACGCTCAGAAGATGATAGAGTACCTATCCAGTGTACTATCCCTGAGTTGCTTCAGCAGATATATTTTGCAACAAAATGGTAGAAATCACAAGACTATGCCTTATGCTATTGTGGCTGAGTGTAGGCTCATCATTGCTGGCACCTTCAGAGATGCCTGTGTTACTAGACAGTAGAAAAAGAGGGTGAGACACTGCACAATCCAGAAGGTAAGTATTCACACAGAACATAGGACATGTGGGTTGCGTACTCTGCACCACATTAGAAAAAATTGTAAGGAATAAAAGGTTTACTGCTCTATTATTCTTTGGTTTTCTTTATTATTCTCTGATTTTTCTTTGATAATAAGAACCAGTATCTGAGGAATGTCTAAAGGAAATAAGCATCATTGTATTGTTGCCTAAAATTGAGTAAAAAAACTTTTTGAGGTAACATTAATATAGGTAAAGTAGAGGGCAGTTCTTTCCTGAAGACCTTTTCAGGTTCACAAAGTATATAGATGTGTGTCCTGCATAGGGATGCGTACTAATTTTATAACACTACTTAATTGTCATAACTAAAGGTTGCACCCACCTCAAGAACCGTCCACCTTGGTGCCACCCTGGTGCCACTCCCAGAACATCCCTCAGGTCTGCTGCTTGGCACACTCCTCTGAAATTTAGTCAGGAATCTCAAGACCCCCTACTTCTTCACCATCATCATCTTCATGTCACAGTCTGTCCTTGGAGCTTCTTCAAAGTCCCTGGGTCCTCTATCTTGTTTTGACTACTAATATATATTGTTGTTCTAGTCCGGGTACATGAGTCCCAGTCAAGATGTTCTAGTCACTATCTTACCCTTAACACAGAAATTCAGGAATATAGCACAGAGGTAGAAACTGCTAGTTGTTACATCAAATAGGAGAAGCTATACACATATATAAAAATTTACAAATATACAAATACATAAACATATATATACATATGTATAAATAAATAAAGTCCTAAGGCATCAGTATCAAGCAGTTATGTGACTTATCTACCTTCAAATAATGAGGCTAGAGCTGTGGTGTCTCCTCTGACATTCTCTGCATTCAAATGAATCACCACATTTTTTGCTGATTTGTGAAGTCGCCTTTGGGGGTGCTAATTCCATATGTGCATTGCATATGGAATTATTCTTAAAGTCTTTACATGCCTCTATGCTCACCTTGACAATCTTGCTCAAGTGTGTGCAAAACTAATTTTTAATACTGGCTTTTAATTGAATCAGGGTTTTGAGAATCCACAATCATTTTGAAATCCTCTTTTTAAGGAGAAAAAACTCCAGAAAATAAACAAACATCTACAGGTCACCTTTAAAATAGCAAACAGAGTTGCAGAATGTGTATGTCATTTATACAGCTTTATATGTAGGTATAGACATTTACAATATAAAGGACATATTTACATATATAAAGTATATGTATTTTGGTTTCCTCAGTGTCACATAGGATGGCTACACATTTGCTTCTCCTATTATATATGAATAATATATCTTTTGGTGGGTGCTCAGTCACCCCTGTTGCAGGCCTCTGATAAGGTTTTACTGGAATATTTCCCCTTCTACACCTTGCCATTTCAATTAGTTTCCCATTCCATAGGAAATTATACCTTACCTGATATGAATATGGAACCTGTGTAGTTAAATTTTGGGTTCTACAAGCAATGATTGCTTGCATCAAAGTTCACAAAAAGAGAATCTAAAAGAGGCCCAAGCATAGCTGAAATGAATTAAGATTTGTATTTCACCAGGAATTCATTGAAAGGGCTTTTTCTTTAAAGGCATTCAGTTCTTGTGACGCAAAGGATTCACCTAGCTCGTGATTTGTAAAGGACCTTATAATTGTAAGTGAACTGTGCATGACTCACTAGTCATGCAGTCCCTAACCACAGATCATCTCTTTGCATGCTCTTTCTCAGGGCTTGCTTAATTTCCAAAACCACAAACTCTAAACCAGAACAAGTAAACTCAAATTGCCCAGTACTAATCACTCAAGGCGCTTTCAGCTTCAGTCATCAAGGAGAATACAGTGCACAGTTTCATCTTATGAGACTTTCTTTTAAACTAGCCTTGTTAGTCCTTTCAAGACACCATCAGAGACACCATTACCAGTCCAGTAATCTCTAATATGCCAAATTGGCTTTAGCCAATGTCATGCTGCTGTTTTGCAATGGCTATATATGCTGACTTACCCTGTTTTCACATATGTAAATTAGATTCCAGAAAAAATGAGATCACTTTGAAAAGAATCAATACTTCAATATAGGGCTTTTTATAACCTGAGACAGCAAGGACTACTGTTGAAGTGTATTCAGGGAATCTTTGGGAAATAGCAAGATTTGGAGTAACCTAGAGTAACTTTTGCCTTGAATAATTGACACATCTAGGGATTTTGAATTGCAAGGAATTTTTGGTTTTGTTTTTAATGAGTAATATATCACTGTAATACCATATATGTTCATATTACCACTCTAAAGGAGGAAAATGAACTTAACACAGGATACAAGAGAAGATAATGTAAATACATATTTATAAACATAAGCACATATGTTTACATATATTTATAAATATATATGTACATATATATATGCACATATGTTTACATATTATGTACATATGCTTATTTATTTTTATACATGAAACTTTAGGGATATGCAGAATAGTGAATAGGAAGTACAAGCACTTATATTTGTGCGGACATGTGAACTATTAATGATGTACTGTGATGGGTTCACCTTGGCTGAATGCCAGGTGTTCACCCAGACGTTCTAGCCCTCCCTTTTCCCAGAGGGAAGGGAAAGAAGGAAAAGAAAAGAAAAAAAACAAAACCCCAAAAACCCAAACAGTAGATTACTATAAGGCAGTTTATATTTATGCAGAAAAGGAAGGAAAAAAATGAAAGCAGTGAACTCACACATAAAGCAAAAGCCAACAGTTAATCTCTACTTCCCACAAGCAGTGATGGGTGATCACTCCTCTGGGCAGCAGAACTCCAACACAGCAATGGTCTTCAGCAGGCAGCCATTACCCAAGACCCCAATGCCTCCCTCCCCACTCCTTTTATATCTGGGTTGACATCATATGGTATCGAATATCCCTTGGTCATTGTGAGTCAGCTGACCTAACCTGTGACCCCTCCCAGGATTTTCAGCCAAACCTACTACATGTATCTTTAACAAATCCACAGGGAAGCCTTTTTTTTTTTTCCTTTTCCCTGAAGCTTTGCTTTCTTCCTAGGGTAACCTGCTGCAGTACTTTGGAAACACTTAGTGGATCATGTGAGTTGTTCTAGAGAAGAACTATGCTGTCCATAAGTTAGATGGAACTATACAGCCTACACAAATCAAATTTACTTGGCTTTTATCTGTCTCTGTAGCAGCTGAACAAATATGACAGAGATTGAACTTATACTGCCATAACTGGTAGTCTAATTTCTTCCAACAACCAGTTTCATTGAGCCAGAAAGCCAGTGTAAAACAAGTTTATGACAGTGTCCCAAGAGTATGTTGTAAGTGAAAGATGTTACCTTTCAAGACAGGTAAACTGCAATGAAGGATTTGGCCAATACAACATGTAAAACCTGACAACATTCTATTTAGAAGCGATTTAATTGTTAACTGCAAGGTAATTGTAAGAGGTGAAAAAAACACAGACCAAAAAGCTCCTTTAAAAACAAACCAACAAATAATAAACAACCAAACAAAAACCCCCCAAAACTCTGAAAATTAAACACTAAGGAAAGATTAATGCCAGATAGAAAATTTAAACCTGAGAAAAACCCATTAGGCAATGAATAAAATTAAGCTGTACTTGAAAATTGATTATGTCTTACTAACTAGCCAAAAAGTGAACTACAATATGGTCCTTAATGCCATAAACCATTAATTCTTACATTCAGGGCCCAACTCTTCTGAAAATTCTCACTGACTAAATCAGGTCTTTCTTTTCAGTTTTAAATCTAGAAAGTGTTTTGTCCTCTTGCCTTTCTCGCCTACTCACATTCTCTTCATCTATATGGTTGATTTTTAAGTCCTGTTGAAAAATACTTTCTGCAGTGTTTAAAAGCAAAGCAACTGGGAATGATGCAGCTGAACCTGTGCCTACCAAAGTGAAGATGGAAGCTGAGAGCTCTGCACTTGGCATCATTCATTGCAGTCTTTGACCTTCTTTATTGCTCTGCACTTTCAGTAAAATGGACCTGAGGGATGGAAAAAAAGAAAATTGCTTTATAGCCCTGCCCCTCTCTCCGCCTCTTCTTGGGAGAAGGAAAAGGACTTGTTTGCCATGGGATGTGTTTGGAAGAGGAGCAGTATCAACTGGTATGCAACTACAATATGGTGCTAATCCTAGTTGTAATATTTTCTATAATGAGGTTTCCTAGGCATTGTGCTAAATTTAATATCTTTTCATGGTATAGCATATGAAACACATCTCATGGCAAAGATGGTGACTTAACAGGGGCTGAGATGTCAGTATGCTCAGTGTCACTAAACTCAGCATCTCTTGGTGATCTTGTCAATGCAAAGAAATTGGAATTAAGTGTTTTAACACAAATGTGACCATGTAAGTAGGTGGCCCAATGATTTAAACAGAAACACAGTTAGGAATTGATGGTAGATTAAGGTAGTATTTTGACAAAGCAAGAAGAAAGATAGATAAGCAAAATAAAACGTAGTAAAATCAGTTGTAAAATAGACTTTCTTCATTGTATTATTTTACTAATAGTATTGACTTCATCAGCAAATTTTCTCTTATTCCTTGTGACAAATGTGCAAGTCAAAGCCATACAGATTTCAAAACCAAAGGAGAGGTGACTACAAATGTATATGAGAGCATGACCCTGCACTGCCTCTTTGCAAGGTTTATGACAGTTTTGGAAATCAGCATAGCCAGATACTGGACAAAGGAGTAGTAGTTTTTGCAAACTTATGAACAGCAAGGAGTACTCACTTGGGCCGGTGTGTCAAAGACTGTGTACTGAACAACTTGCTGCAGTTACAATTCTAATGAAAATTGAAAGCTTAAGTGTCATGATTTTCTCTATCATTTTTCCCCTAAAATGATTTATTGACCACTTATACATGATACATTCTCCTGCCATGAATAACACCTTATATATGTATTTTCATTAATAATGGCTGCCATTTTATTTGATAGTTTCAGACAGAAGAGTAGATTTATTTCCACAATGAAACCACCCTTGATATAGAGCCTGTATAAATTATTATAGTACTTATTCCAGTTTTCCTTTTGCAACCCAGATGCTCATCTTAACAGAAATCAATCAAATAAGATCTAATACTTGACAAACCACCAGCTTCTCTAAAGTATATTAAGATGTTTTTCTATAATGTTTTTAAAATTTGTCTTAAGTAGTGTTGCCAGGAGCTCTCACTGAACCAAGGAGCTTTTGACTTGGCTGTTATATCTGTCCATAATATGTCTCTTTCATTCCGTGGTAGCTTATTTGTTAGCTTATTTGACAACTTACCTGTATACATATGACATATCAATTACTTTACTTGAACACATCTCAATTATGCTACCATTTTATAGCTAAAACTTTAAAATGCAGCTTGTTAATAATTAAATATTGATTTCAGCAATGCATGAGCTTGTACAGGAAGATGATGCATGATGCATTCATTCCTGAGCGTGACACCAAATAGTCAAGTCTATGAAGAATTCTCTTAGCGAAGGTGATCACAGTTCAAAACTGAAACCCCCATTACTTGCAAATTATCTTGTTCTGATATTAATGTTCAAGTCAATACATGCTGTGTGCTCACAAATGTGCCTCAACTGCATGCTGCAGAACTTTTGAAGCAATAAGCCTGCATACATTCCTGTGTCTAAAATAAACCCCTAAAGCTTGCTGTGAATCATTTCAAAATAGAGTTAAAATGTTACAGAAGGTGCACCAGCTGACTAAATTAAAGCAAGCAAACAAACTCTGAAACAAATAGGAATTCCTGACTAAATTGCATTGCAAAGCATTGAACCAAATATCTTTGTAATATATTCACCTAACAGTAATTTTAGAGAGCTATTATTTATTCTGCACAGTCAGGAATGATAGAGTTCTGTCTTCCTCTTTAATAAGAATTTCCTTGTTGTAGACTGATTAGAGTTTTCTAAGGCATTACTCCAATCCTTATGTAAACATTTACATAATAGGTTTTACCTCCAGTCAGAAATCCCAGATTAATGCACCATTGAAAAATTTTGATGATGGCATTTTAACATTTTTCAGGATGCTAAGAGATTTGGGATGGGAATGCTGTTAGATATAATGGGCAAAGGGCAGAGCACAGAGTTTGTGAATGCTGTATATATGAAATGACCCAAATGTGAGTGTCCAAGAGTGAATTTCAAAATGTCACAATAGGTTTTGACAAAAACAGAGAGGTAGAATCCAAGTAGGAGAAAAATAATTTTGGACAGGTGCCTTGTCTTCAGTAAGACACTTTACTAGCTACTACATTAGTTAATTAAATTCTAAATGGCAATAATTTTTGGATTCAGGTTCTACTTCCTATTCTATTCATAAAGCACTCTGCATTTTTTTAGTGGAAAGACAGTGTTGTGGGGTAAAATATTAGTAACATAATGTATCAAGATGTTTTAATGACAAGATGTATTGCTTACAAATCTGGAATTCATGGCAGATGTGCTGTAGAATGGGTGTACAGCAATTTAGTTTTTCCTGTACCTTATATATAATATTGTATTTGCTAAAGAAAATAGAAATACAGGGCTGTATAGGAATTTGAATACCTTTTATCTATGTCTGTATTAACATGCCATTGCTTTTTTCACTCTAAAACAAATCAGCCATTTTCTTTAGAAAACAGATAAAAGATTCTGGAGTTTTCTGTTATTTGAGCTATGAAATCAAAATACATTTTAATAAAACAGCACAGTCAATAAATTCATCTGTTAAGTTAAAAAAAGACTGATAGAAGTCAATCAAAACATACCACTCACTGCAGGGAGGCAAGTCAAGCAATGAAGAACTAAACCTAAAGCTACATAGTTGTTTTTGTTAGGTAGCAGCAAATTAATTTGTATCATTCATTACAACCCAAGAAGATAAAAATATTCAGCAAAGCCCCCCAAACCAGCACATAAATAGATTGAAAGGACTAGATGGAATCTAACTGGCAAGCAAAGCAGAGGTAAAGCAAGGGAAGTAAAGAAAGCAAAATTAAATGTTACAAGGCTACAAAGGGTTCTAGAAATACCTAGAGAGAATAGGAGACTACTGAAAAGTAACAAAGGAAACTGACTAAGGAATTTATTGACTGACTAGTCAATAAATGAGGAAATGTTTATTTTAGGAATGTCAGCGCATGGCTTTCAGATAGTAGTTTGCAATTAAATACTGTTAGAGAGAGGGGAAAAAAAAAGAAAATGCAGTTTAGTCTGCATTCTGATGTCTCCACAGAGAGTTTGATGATACTGAGTGGGACTCTTCCAACTGACTTGAACAGCTTTGGAGCAGACATTAAGTGGATCAGGAGGTTTTATATAAATCAGCTAAGGACTTTGCTAAGCTCTGGTGAAAACAAAATTATGTATTCTGTTTTTCACTACTTGTGAAAGCTCTGAAGTCAGGCAACAAGAATCCTGAAAGGATTAAAAGGTGTGGGGAACCTGAAAGAGCGAAATGCATGCAGTTTAAAAAGAAGAAATCTTAAGAGATGCACAGCTGCTGTGTAAATTCCTTTCAGAAACTAATGTATCATCCTGCAGTTTCCCTGGGAATAATCTCTTCTTAGCTTGTCAAAAATACAAGATATACACAATGGAACTAATGTGATGTGCACTCTAATGCACAACCACTGACCATTTCATGAGAAAATTCCTCCCTCTCCTTCTTGTAATCTATTTCTCAGCTGGGTCACTTTCAACTCAGCTCAGAGCTTTACAATTGTGTTCAGTAGGAGCGAAGTATTTGCAAGTTTTAAGGATTAGTTCCATTAATCTCTGGGTACTAGTACTCCTGCAGTATAGAAGGAAAAGAATTTGTGTGAGTTGGAGAATAATGAAACATCTTTACTTCTCTTTGCCCCTGCCCATGATAAACAGTAGAGATGAAATCTTGCTCCCAACAAAGAATGTGACAGTATTCCCATTGAATTTAGGAGTGTCAATTATTGAATTTTTCATTAACATTTATCATTTTTCTGCCTCAGCAGTTCAACAATGGCAAAATAGTCTGTGTAATTCAATGAGCATACAAAATATTCAAATAAAGCCCTTGGCAGAACAAGCTCTTGCATAATATAAAAGCCACATAATTTCTGTAATGCAGTAAGGGATGGGCAACATATGTGCATATATACATACATACATACATACACCCCTTGTGGGTATCTAAAGCTACAGGGTGTTCTGGGAGGGACAAAGCTCAAAGTCAGAAATTTAATAACTCATGTGTTGATGCATTATTAGTTATTTCCATGACATATGTATATACGCTCAAAAGTTCAGTATTTTTATTCATCATAAAATGTGAATTCTTATTTCCTCTATTTTTCTTGATTTTTCCATTCAAACAGAAGATTGTTTAAATAACTATAAGTATTAAAAATTATTGCCAGCTGTTCATCTCAGGTGCCAGACATATGTATGTCTACGTATACATATATAAATATATACCCATCTTGAAGAATTAGGAATATTTGACAATCTTGATATTCTGTGACTGCTTTGAATTTTCCGTGTAAAGTCACAAGGAAAGAGCCCCTGGATTATTGATTTGCCGTGTCTTAGAACAGATACAGGGTCTTCAATCCATTTGCAAAAATATTGTATGTGCTTTTTTTTTTTCTCTCTCCCTCCTTTTCAGGGAGGATAATTGGCTATATCTCTTTGGGAGCCCAGTGAATGACACTTTCAAAATAATGTGGCACTAAATTTTTCTCTGTTTTGTCTCAATGAGTGTATACACTCAAATATCCTGCTAACATTCTCTAGCCTATTTTCAAGTATAAAAATAGAAAGTATATCTCCATAAGTATAAAAATATCTCCCTAATGGCAAAGTCTAATATATTTATCTTGAATTTATTTCTCATGAAAGAAGTAATTGAATTCTTGATGAAGACAGCCAAAACTCTGTTGACAACATACTTATGCTTCATAACTAAACTAAAAATGATAGCAACACTAAATACAATTTTTTTTAAAAGGGGAAAAAAGCTCCTTGTCTTTTACTACGTTCATGATTTCTCACCATTCATTAATTATAAGTCATTCATCTGTAGGACAGATATTTTGATTACTTTAGAACGATATCTGAAAATAATCAAGTCAGATGTTCATTACTAAACTTAACCATGATGTGAGTTCCAGAGCAGTCATTAGGGGTTTTTTTAAAATTATTAAGTTATTCTGAGGATTAATTAAATTTTCCAAGATGCAATTAGTTAGTTAGTTAATTTCTGTTTGCAATAATTTTCCTTAGGAGAAATCAGACTAGTCTAGTAGGAGCAGCTATTCCACTTGTGCTTGCCAAAATTGTTCAACAACTTTGGACCAAGATGCTGAATTCTTGATAAATTTTCTCACTTGCAAAGAAACAACAGCCCACACATGGTTTTCTTAGAAATAAGCAGTGGCAAGTAGTTATATCTGTTGTGGGAGTGTTTCAAAGTTTCCACTGGTCAGGAAACCCAGACTTCATCAAGGAGATTACCACTAAGGAGTGCATCAGAGAAATCAGAGGCAGGCTGTGAGAATGATGAGGCTTTGATAGTAGGTTGACTGCAGGACTGCTTCTGACATAGCATTAACTCTTTTAACACTGACATTTACCTAAAAAAAAAAGAAAACAAAGCCTTGGGCAGGCAAAGAGAAGCCCAGACAAAGCCTGAAAAATTCTGGGACCAATGCTTCACCCAGAGGTAGTGACTACACCATACTGAACTGGCTGTAGCCTGTGCCAACACTGGCTTGGTATGGTAGCTCTTCACAACACAGCTTATCCCCGTGCCTAGTTGACAGCATCTCTCAGCTTTTAAGCAGGGTACCGATATTGGAGATGACCTCACACCGACCTTTAATTTTGTCTCAACCTTGCTGATCTTTGCCATATATCGATACAGTTCTATTTAACATGTATTTAATGCTGTATTTCACAGATGCTGATCGTCAAGTATGAAATAGTCTGTATAAAAATCTGAGCTGATACCAATGTAGAAAATTTATACACAGCATTAGTCAGCCACTTCTTACCTACCTAAAGGCCTGAATGTAAAGAATACCTCAGACTACAGGATATATTGATCCTAATGTAGCTGCCATATTCAAAGAAGAAGATCTGAAAGAAGTAGGCATGTGCAGACTGACTCTGTTTTAAGGTTTTCACAGTAGTGTGTGCTGGTAAACTTTACATAATAATTACTTCCCAAACAAGCAGTTGATGAAGAGTGACATTCTTCACTCATGGTGAAAATTCTGAGCTCTTCAAGTGATGTCACTGAAGCCCAAGGCAGACACTATGCAGTATGATAAAATTGTGAAGAATAGAGCTGTACACATATTTACATAAGTAACTGATCTACTGAAAGATTAACTCTTATTTTGGAAAATAGAATGCTTAGATATGCATTAAACTTGAAATGCACTGACGAAAGTGAAATGCACCATACTGCTATTTATGACCTCTTTCTTTTGACAGGAAATTTAGTAGCAACAGGTGACAGCAACATTTATCCTTCTTGCTAATAAGCATTATATCCTACCCCTGAAATATATCTTTACAACCACTTAGTCTCTGATAAAAGATTAGATATTGAGAAAAATTTCTTCACTGAAAGGATGGTCAGGCATTTGAACAGGCTACCCAGGGAAGTGGTGGAAGCATGATTCCTGGAAGTGTTTAAAAAAATGTGTGTATGTGTCACTTGGTTTAGTGGTAAACACATCAGTACTGCATTGAGGTCTTTTCCAACCTTAAGGCTTCTGTTATTCCATAACTTATAAGCTTGCCAAAAGCCATAAGTAGAATTCACTTATAATGAGGAAATTAATTGAGAAGGTATATAAAATATCACATTTTATTATTTATTGATTTCTAGTATCACTTCTGAACTAATAACACAGTTTATATTTCAATGTAGGTTTACATTTCTCTTTTCAGGAAAAGTCTGGTGACATTTTAAGTCTTCAGCTTGCAGAGGAGGAACCAAATCTGGTAGTTGAACTAATGCAGTGATCTTGTCTCTACAAATTCCTTCTGTCAGTAGCATCTGGCAGGTTACCATCCTTACTCCCTGTCTTTCCAATCTGACTTCTTCACAGTTTGAGTAGCAGTGACTCTTAATAGCTTGATCCATCTGAAGGTACGTGTGTGCTTTGGCAGACAATGATATGTCAGAGAATATATCACCTGTTGCACTTCTTTCACAGTTTAATGAATAGATCCCCTATCGTGCCATTTTTGCATAGATTCTGCAAGGGTTTTTGCATAGGTCTCTTCTTCATAAATGGGTGTCCTAGTTATAGTGTCTGAGGCCCGCTTATCATTGTGTGGGTGTAACTATAACATGTGTGGGTGTATTCTACACCCTCTATGTAATTTCTCATGTACTGTTAATAATGGACCATTTGCAGCAGCTGTCCAGGGCACACCTGAGACCTCAGGCTACAAGCTGGGTGTTAAGGAATCCTATGAGATAGGGAGTGTTACTGTCTTCACACCAATGACTCAGCCATGATAAGTCCCCTCCAAGGAGGCATCAACACCTTCGCGCCCAGCCTGAGGGGTCATATGTCTGTTAATGGGCCATCAAAGATTCCAAAAATATTCCATGAGTCACAGTATGAAATCACGCATTGTGAAACTTCCTTCCTGGCAGGAGGTACTAGGCATTCCCATCTGAACCTGAACATAGATAATATTTGGGTTTTGGGACTTCTGGTTCCACTCATCAGGTCCAGAGGAGGACCAGAACCTCAACAGGACTGTGACTGCCACTCTTGACCAGACTGTGACTATCATCCTCACCAACAGGTTTTCCTTTTGTTTTTTCTTTGTACTTGGGGGACCATGTGGTGCTCAGCACAGGGGTTTACCAAACTCTTTCCAGTGACAGAAATACTCTCAGATGTGGCAATATGTCTAAATTTAGTTTGCTTCATAGGAGGACCTGTTACTAGATGAGTGCTTCAACAGTATCTTGGCTAAATAGCTGTTTGAAGATATGAGTAGCTAGATGGAAGCAGTTTCCACAGGGTAGTCTAAATACCATATGCTGTATTCATTAAAGTCATGGCTCAGAGTGCTGTGTTAGGATTCATGGGATTCTCTGCTCAATTTGATCATCTTTAGAAGCTCACAAGATCACAGGCCAGATTCATCAAATCAAGGGATAAAAGAGATTTTTCCTTTGGAAAAAGCTTAGATGGGGAGCTATTTTAAGTTAAAGAATATTTTAATAAATGTAGTTTTCATTTCATTAGTACTTTTGCATTTTGTAGGGGATGGATGACTGCTAAACCAAGAATGATATGAAAAGTTATCTACTTGTTTATATATAATTCTCAATTTTATACTGGATTTTTGTGTGCTATTCTTTGGTACAAAATGTTAATTTGTGACCATCTTAATATAATAATAACAGGGTCTCTTAATACCAAGTTTTTCCATACATGATTTAATTTGCATAAGATGACAGACTGTTGTTTGGGCTTTAAAATTAGTAAAAGGATTAGATGACTAATTAAAGCTAGCTTTAGGATTCGGTCATCACAGTTTATGAGGACCTATAATTGTTTAGACCAAGGGAACCAAAAGTCTGAAGGAAAATCACAATTGTCAATGTTTTAATGGGAATACAGTACAAAGAATGAAATTTGGAGCAGGGTCATACTTGAAAATGTCAGGATCCAATAAAACACGGGAGTGTCTGCACTGAAAAACAATCACTTCTCTTATGAAACACATTTTCTGGGTGATATCTAGTGTTTATTATAAAAAATTATTTACTCTCAAGGGATACAGCTTTTCTGTGAAATTAAATTATAGCAGTTGTAAATGTTTTATTCAGCACTGATAGGCTGTTTTTATATGTATGGAATCACTGCTACAGTTTCCCTTGGGATTTGTAGCTCATGTGTGCCCTTCTGTCATTTTCACCCTGAGACTGTTTAGCCAGCTAAGCTATTTTGGCTCTGTACTTATTCTTCGTTGGAGAGAGGAAAAGGAGGTGGAGTGAATGAGCAGTATGTGGTTTGAAGTTTCATTGGGACCACTAAACTGGGCAGTTCCATTCCTAAACCATGACCATAACACATGCCATGAAGGAGATCGGGGGCAGAGCAACTGCTATATGTTTTATACTTAGGAAACATCTTGATTTTTCCCAATATGAATGAGTATTCCAAACACTAAAAATTCTATGCAGAAAGATATCTTATCCTCCCCCTCCAAAACATCACCAAAAGTGATGTTTTGTTAAAAACTCATCAGGAAAAAAGGTATAAAATTATCTTTTTTTCTTGCAACTCTAAAAGTAACATCGGGACTAAATCTTCTAAACTTGAGGTGGAGAACCAAGTTAGAGTATTCCTGTTACAGGCACAGAAGATTAAAAAATAAATAAGGAAGTAAGTTAAAATTTTCTTCAAACTGCTTCTTACCACTGTATAATTAGGCATATGTTTACTAATTGCTGACTATTCCCAAATTTCCTGGTGCTTAAATTACCATCTGATATATCAGTATTGTTGATGTCACATTAAAATCCCCTCTGAATGCTCAGCTAACAGACATCTAATCTAGACACTTTTCAGGCAAGTGCAACAAGTATCAAGAAGCACCAATTAATTGTAAATGCTTTCAGACAAATTGTTACCATTGAAAATATTTTTCTGTCAGATGACACGAACTTTGAAATGAATGCTCAGCCTCATGCTTTACTGCCTCTGAACATGTAAATTATTCTATTCCCACTACCATTCAAGTATATTTGTGCACAGAGAAGTCTCTAAGACTAAAGGTCTTCCAGCATTTTAAAGAGAAAATGTCAGGATTTCTGTCCATCAGAGAAAAATCCTGATTGTTTGTCTAATTGAGATAGAGCATTATTGTGGAAGAACTTTACTTAAGACATCTCAGTACTGTGTCCACCTCATTCCAGAAGCAAGGCTTAATCCACAATGAAAGCTAGGTATGTAAATGGCATGAGCACCCTCATTCAATCCTTGCACATTCAAAAGAATACCTGAATGGCTGAACTAGCAATCACCTCTGACAGCCTTTTTCTAACAGAGATCACAGATGAGCGTCTTTCAAAAAGTACATGAAACAGCATATTTAAGTACCCAGGAACAAGCCATAGGGTGTGCGGGAAAGACAAGAAAGTAAACACAATAAATGTGATCAACTGTTTTGTCTTTTGATAAATTGAAAGCAAGTGGAGGTTTTTCTTCTCTTTTAAATATGACAGTTATGGCAAACATTCTTTTTCCAACCTGCTCAGACAACTGATGGTCTGACACCAAATGCTTGTTGTGGGATTATTACTTTAAAGGTTAGAAACAGTGAAAATACCAAATTTATAGTAAATACCTTTGTGATATAATACCTTTAATAGAAAGTCTTTTTCATCAGTCAAGCTATTTTCCACAGTCTTTAGCTGACATTAGAAGTACTGAATAAATCTAGGAACAATCTATAATGTTATGAACCCTAGGTTTTAGTACTCAAAAATCATTAGTCCTGGCTTATCCTGGTAATTTTTTTTTGCTTTTGAGTCTTTGAATCATACCTTGAATATTAGCTTAACCAAAAGGGTTTCTGATTAATATGTATGTTTAAAGCACTCAGTTCACCGCACTCTTAAAGTTCATCATTTTACTGCCAAATAAACTTTATTTTAATATTTGGCTTACTACTCTTAGGTTCTAGATTTTGAACTAATTATGCTTAGTTCAAATTAAGGTTTTATGGCTGCTACCTTATAAAGGGTAAATGTGCACTCATATACCCTTCCTCACAGTTTCTGTCATATTTTATTTGGATCAAAGGAAATTGTCTTCTATAAAGGGTTTTTTTAGCAAAACTTCTTAGTGTCTACAGTATTGCATAGCGTGACAAGGCCTCATTTACATAGATTAAGATAAATTTCCCTTTTTTATTTGCCTTTGAAGCCAGTAAGAGCTATGCCCATGCAACTGATGACACTTATTTAGTTATTGGACATTAAAGAGTTGTGGGAAAAGCAACACTCTATGAAGACTTTACGGACTTTTGCTGTTTGCACTGATGGCACTATATAAAATAACCTAGAAGAACTTGTCTCCATTTTCAAGAAATATAGAAAACTGTTCTAAAGAGACTCGTTGTCTTAGTTCAAGGGAGAACTAAGATATCTATGGTGGCCAATAAATAATCCCTCTCCTTTAAATTTAGAGAACAGAACTTTAATTAGGAAAAATAAATTTAAAGAAAAAAAAATAACAGTTCTTAAGCACAACACATATATCTATATATATATATATATATATACAACAACAGTCTGTAACAAACCCCTCCACCCCCAAATGACAAGGCTAAACAAGTCTAAAAGGTCCTCTTGGCTACTTCCCAAGAAAGGGAAGTGTGATTATATCCACGGACAGCAGGTGGCACTGTCATGCACAGCCGGCTGGGCTCTCTGACCTGTTGGTGCAGATGATGGCTGTGGTCTAGTCGGAAGTGATGGTCATAGTCTGATCGAGAGCGATGTTTTCCTCCTGTCGAGGTCCTGCTGCTCCTCTGGATCCGACAAGCTGCCCCCTGAGATCTTCTGAGCCCTGTTTATGTACCCTCAGGGAGCACCCAGTCCCTCCCCTAGGGCGGGGACTCACACAATGGGTGATTAACTCTATGAGTCATGGGGTATGGTTGAACTGTTGATGGCCCATTAGCAGCCACACCCCCTCAGGCTGGGTGTGAAGGTGCTAACGACTTTCTATAGCTGCTGCAAATGGTCCATTGTTCTTGGGGAATGAATAGAGGGTGTAGAATACATAGCTTTAATCACCCCCACACAGTGATAACTGGTCCCTCCTGCTGAACTAGGACACTCGTGTGTGTAATAAAAGATAATCTGTGATGGCACACAATATATTGAACATAAAGTCTAGAAATAAATTCTGATACCCTTGTTTTGCTTTTCAGCATTTTTCTGCACATTTCTGAAGATTATTAAAATGCATTAATTGTCCTTCTATCTCTAGTAACTAATGGATTTTGCACTCTCAAAGTTTATTTTGTCTTTCAATCTCTGCCTGGAAAGATTCTTCCTCTTTCTTAATAATGAAAGTTCAAATAATTTTGAATAATAGAACTGAGAAGGAATCAAGCCTATGCTTATGTTCTGTAATGCAGAGCTGCTGTGCTGTACTTCCCAGTAGTGCCACTGAAATTAACAGAAAATTTGTGGGACAAGGATATCAAGAGCGATACCTACAAAAGAAGGTAACAAAACTAGTCTTTATGAAATTTTTGGAAAAGCAGGAATCTCTACTTGACTACCTGGTTTTCAGTTGTCTTTAGTTTTTCCCAGTCATCATCCACTTAACCTCCACAGTGTTGTCTGCTGATTCTGCTATCAGAAGACAGACTTTTGATCTCATCTTACCCAGTTAAAGTATTTTTTTACTTTCCATTACTAGAGATGTTAGTTCAGGATGTTTATCATCTCCTCAAACGTCACTGAAATTTCACAATAAAAGGTGTGGGTTTACTAAGCTACCATCCTCATCAATAATCAGAGCTGAATCAGAACCAGATGTAGGGGCTGAACAGGCCATGTTTCTGCTTTCAAATGTGAAGACAGTTTTTTCCTATATAAAATTCAAGCCACTATACACCTTGCTGCTTAGTGAGAGTTGTAACTCTTCAGTTATTATTGAGATTTACACATGCAATATGTTAATTGCAAGTTTAGAAATTACTTCTGAAAGTTATTTTGAAATACTTTCTTTTAGCAGATATTGCAATCAGTCCAACAGCAAATTTTGCAGGCACCAGTTTGAAAACTGGTAGTTACAAAAATCTTGTTTTGACTTCTAAAGTGAGAAACTTGTTATGGATGTCATTGAGAGAGAAGAATTGCAGTCAATGAAGATATAATTTCTATATTGTCACTTCTCTGACCATAGCTACACATTAGAGAAGAGAATTTTGGATAAAGAACATCCAAAATACTACATGACTTGAAACGCCTACAAATGATTACAAGAAGAAAAATGACTTTATTAAAAAGATATGTGCTTTGAACAGTGTTAATGAACTGTACATGAAATGTATGGATTTTAAAGAAATTATGGAAACCACAATACTGAAGGAATATAGTGATGTGTCAGGCTTTTTGCCACACACCCCTTACTTAGTAGAATATTAATGACTTGTATAACTGGAAACTGTTATTTTAAGATTATTAATTTTGAAACATTGTTAATTATTCCTAATAAGGTTAATTTACTGTGAACACAAGCAAACAAACTGTTTAGTTCACTTTGGTGTGTATGTTGCTCTCTGAGCTCTGAAACCTGCAATCTGACTACAGTTCAGCACTCCTAGAGTGCCAAATTAAATGACTTCCCATAAACATGTACCAATTGATTAATCAGTTTTCTTAATAATCACTTGCTTTTACTACAACCACAATGTTTGAAAACAAGCAGTCTGAGAATAGCAGATTAAATTTGCCTCTCTGTGGGCATGAGTGTAATGGCTCACATTGCTGAGAAAGCATTTATGGCAGAAAAAATGTAGATGCTGATACTGCCTTGTCTTTCCTATGTGTTTTCCAGGAAATGCAAAGTTTAAATATATGCAGCTCCATGTCAAGAAATACTGCACACAAAATGTATTTCTGGACCTCAAGAAAAACTACCTGCTTTTTCAGTTCATATATTGTATACACCAACTACTATTATATTAGTTTTATTCAAAATCCTTGACCCATTTCCCTTGAATTTCTTGGTCTCTTCTTCTTATCACTTAAGTGATCTTTCTCCAAAACACCTCACCTTCAACTGTGAGGCTATCTACAGTATTTGCACCATCACTGACACAATCCTGAAGGGTTCATGCAAGTCTCAAGTCTTCTCATCACTGCCTGGTGGCCACCAAGGAATTTATCTGTGTGCTAACTCTGAGTCTGTTGTTAGTCAGTACGTGATGTTACTGACCTGCAGATGTGCCTCTGCAGCTTTATAGAGAAGAAGCAGGAACATTCCTGGGGGCCAATGCCCTTATTCCAGAGTTCAGCACCACCACTGTGAGCAAAATAAAAGCCTGTGGTGAATTCACCGCTAAAATGCTTCTAAACTTCTAGCAAATCTTATGGCAAAAAAAGGGGTTTTAACACCGAAATGCACAGCTTAAGGAAACAGCTGTTGTCTCTGAAGATAAAGGCTGACAAATGAATTGGTAAAGCATATAATTATCTTTCATTTGGCTTTAAGGTGAATTTTTCATGCCTTTCAGGTAATACAATTTTTTTTTAATTTTAGTCTTACAGAAAAGCTGATCTAATCTAACAGCCCTTCCAGTAAAAGGGGAAATCCTGTTGTTCCACCATCCTTTACCTGCTATTTCTTCTTCTCCTCTTTTTAGCACTACCATTCTGTCTTCTTCCCTCATACTGGCTGGACTGCACAGCTGAGCCTATGTCAGCTCACCAAAACTATCTGTAGAAATGAATCACTACCATGCAAAGCTGGTAGGAGAAGTAAAAGGCTATATCAATGCAAGAGATTTGCTTTCGTTCATCACAGTTTCATTTATTTTCATCTATCTATCTATCTATCTATCTATCTATCTATCTATCTATCTATCTATCTATCTACCTACCTACCTACCTACCTATGTTAAAGTAGGTAAACCCTATAATGTTAAAGTAGTTCCTCTGTCATATTTACCTGTCATTGATCAGAAAAATGAACAAAAAACTTCACTCAGCTAACAAGAAGGAATTTAAAATGCCATAGATGAGTTTCAAAAGAACATGCCAAAATGCAGCCACGGATATTCACAGCTACTTCAAGAAAACTTTGTTACACATTCTGTAGGCATCAAGGCCAGACCATTCCATTTCTTCTTTTTTTCAGGCCTTTCAGTGGGAAACACTTGACCATTTACTCTTTATTCCCTGCACAGAAAAGGAGTACCCAAAGTGTTCAGAATGAAGAGACAGAACTTTTGGGGCAACAGGGCATGAACTGGACCATGGATGGCACTTCCAGGTAAGAAGCACCTACAGCTACAGGGTAATTTGTAGTGCTGCAAAATTTAAAAATCACATCTTATCTACAAACATGTTACCCTTTTTTTTTTTTTCTGAGAACAAAAAGGCATACAGAGGTCTCAAATCACAACAGGTAACAAAATGTTAGAAAGTGGTAATTTTATAAATGACACCTTTTTTCCTTTATAATCTTGGCTGACAAGATTGTTGAAAAGTGATAATTTCAGGTAGGATGTAAGTAGGCTGTAAGTCAGTTTCATCTCACTTCATTGTTGAAGGAGCAAATCTTCATGGCAAAATTTTTGAAAACACTGATTAAAAGTCCTGCAATTTAGTGAAGATAATCAGATTTTATTATTTTCAAAGGGACACATTATACACAGAGAGATTACTCTCCTCTTGCCTCTGCTAAATCATGTGAGTAAGCATCAGTGACATGACCTCTATCTCCTCTCTCCTTAAAATACAACTTTTAAGGCTGTAGCAGAATGGGAAAAATGGGGAAAAATCCCAGATTCTGAGGAAAATAAGAGACAAAAGAACACTAAAGATTTGCATTGTGATAAATTACCTGAATGCCCTAAAAGTACTATTCACAAGAAGAAAGGCAAATTGATTGTTGAATAATTTTAACAAATTCTAATGCCAAAATAATAGAGGAAATTGTATATTTGTCATTCTGTATAGGAAGTGCAACAAGAGGATAAATAGTACAATCTGGTATTTTTACCTTTGATACAGGATGTGATCAGAAATGGATGGACTGTAACAGCAGAAAAGAAGAGCTTAGTACATAAAATGAGTGGAAAATTCTGAAGGCTATCACCTGCACTCCCTTTAGCCTTCCAGCAAATCACTGCAGACTGATTATCCAGCTAGGACTTAGCCACAAATCATTTGAAACATGAATAGTTATTTGAATGTAATTGTCCCTTGACTGCTGGCATTCCAACTGTTTTTGATGTTTTCCAATGGCTGAACATGAGGATATTTGCATTTTCTATTTTATTTGTTTTTAAATAAAACCAATTTGTAAAGTATAAACTTTAGAAAAGGCCAGATTTCAGATTGCCTTTGCTTATTTTGAATTCTCTACATACATATTTCCATAGGCTTTTTCTTTATTTTTTTCAGAGTCCAATTTTTATTAGTTTCAGTTGAAGCTGTATTTTTGCAAGTGAAAATTTTGCTGTGACAAGATAAGCACTAAGAAAGTGAGGAACATCTTTCCTCTCAAAAGTCTGGTTTAAGTGACTTGCTTTGAATCACACGGTAATCTTGTGACAGAGGATGATACAGAATGCATTTTCTAAGTTGGCATTACACTGCCTTAAATGCAGGAATAAAGCCCATTGAAAAACAGATTGCTGCTTCAGTCTTAGTATAAAACTGAAATTATAAACTTGCATGATGAATTGCTGAGTGGCTCAGAACAAAAGATTTCAACTACATCAGAAAGAAATAGTACTCTCTGAATTGATTATTCAAGTCTTGCATAAAGGTAATGATCTTACAAGAAATATTTTTTGTCAAATAAACAATTCTTGTGCAAAGCAATCCTACCCAATAATTTTAACTAATTTGGCCTTTTAGCTCCATAGAGTCCCACATTTTTAAATTTTATAGCTTGAAAAAGTAAGATGAAGGCCTTAGTCATTTTATTACTAAGTAGACATCCACAAAATGTCTTCTGGGCATTGGCCATCTTGTTCACTGTCTGAATATAAAAAATCAGGTTAGGATCATATAATTAGTGAGTTTATCATCATCATGGCCAGGCTTCACGAATGAAGATTTGGGAAGGATGCTGGGAAGGACCCATGCTTGCTGCAAGTGCACTGATGGCTCAAAAGGCCAACACAAGATAGGCAAATCTGATTGCAAAAAGAACAGCAGAAAGTCTCCATCGGTGGTATTGGTGAGTGTAGTGGTTTTAGTTTA
>WBMV01007643.1:0-63507 GCA_013396655.1 Campylorhamphus procurvoides | reverse complement strand
CTTTTTTTTTCCACCACCATTTAGTTTATACTAGAATATATGGACCACTTTACACCAATTTCCATGTCAAGTGTATCATTTATTAATAAAACTTTGGTTTTGTGGGCCCTCTGACTTTTGTCATTCCTTTTGGACCACAGGCATCTATAACTCTTAGGCTCTGCCCTCCCCCTTAAGGCAGCACCGAGGGTTGCTTCCTACAGCCTTGGATGTTGCCTTCCTCTTAAGGGTGGGAAACCACACATGCCTGGTCTGCCTCATCCAATGAAAAAGCTTAAAATAAGATTTTCTGGAGTCCAGATAAATACTGTTCTATTTATTCAGCAAGCTGACTTTATTTCTTTGTTGTTGTTGTTGTTTGTTTTTATTTTTATCTCAGATATATATTTTGCATACTCCAAAAGATTTTTCTTTGTTCTAATGCACTTATAAAAATTCACAAGTTGATTTTTTCCCCTTCTCTTTACCCAACTTCTTCTATAAAATGTTGAACCAGAAGAAATGTATATTTTATCATAGACATCCATTTTAATACTTCTGAAAAGAAACTCTGAGGTAAAATATTGACTATCAAGGCTCTGAGCTGTTAGAATGTAATAGTCATCCTGGGAGGCAAGATATGAGAGCAAAAACATGGTTTGTCCCATCACAGCAGTTTTTAATAAATTTTTCAATAAGTCTAAAACAACTTCCTCACTAAAGTTACTGCTTACATACTTGCTTAATAGCTGGAAATTATGTAGAAGGCTAGTAGAATCTAAGAAGTAGTCATGATACTAGAAGGTCGTTGTTCCCTTATGTGGCAAGCCAATGTGAACAATAACTTTCTTTCAAAAGGATTAGGAAGATTAACATAATGGCCAAAGGTTAAGTTCCAGCTCAGAAAACTAGACAAAAATATTTAAATGAACCTTGTAAACTTGGAAAAGATAGTGCTCTGTTAGTTCTAGAAGAATAAGCCACATCACTGTGTCTTCCTGAAGGCTGTCAATGGGGAGAGCTAATGGAATCTGAAAACACTCCAGAGACCTTGTAGGCTGTAAGATGATTTCTAACAGCAAGCTTTTGAAGTCACTACTTTTTTGTGTGAATTATTTTCTTTCCTGGAAATTCACTTCCCATATTATAGCTACAGATGAGGTCTGACCACTGCTGGAATCCAGAACATTTTATTGATAGCAGGCACCTAAAAAGCCAAAAGGAGTTCTACTTAGTCTTCAACATAACTATTCCATCCTTTCAAATATCTAGAGTGTGATTTTTTGACTAACATAATTTGCAAAAATATTGCCTGGGTTCTCATCCTAAACTGGGTCATAATAAAGCTGGCATGTTGCAAACAGGCAAGAATCCTGGATGTAATCCTGTTTTTTCAGTAGTGCATCTGGGCACAGACTTTTTTTTCTTTCAAAAATTGTTTTCACTAGTTTTTACACCTGTAAGCTGAATTTATGGGGCATAGTTCCCAATGTTAGACAAATCTAACCATTAAAAGTCCTAATTCTACTTTCAATATGTTGGTGTGTTTAAGTATCGGTTACAATGACTAAGTATATATAAAATAGATGCATTTATATGCCATATATTCCATGCCTTCACAAAGAGTTATAAATGTAGGATGAATAGAGGAGAAATAGAAAATTACACAAGTCATATTGAATGCTGCCAAAATAATGTTTAATGCTGCACAATTTGTATTCCACCCACACAGAACACAGCTGCTGGACCTGCATTGTTATTTATTTTGTAGGCAAAGTCTTCTGTTAGTAATATGGTTAAATGTTGACCTCTATGAATGAGTGTCACTGAATACTTGCCAGTGTTAAGAACCGGCAAGGCTACACATGACCCTTCAATATATGCATCTATTTCTTGTTCACTGAAGGCCAATGGTGATGAGAATGAGTTTTCTATCTAGTGCCAGTTTAATGACTGCACACGTAGCTGTCAGGATATTTTGCCATAACTGACTTTAAGGTCAACAAGCTTCACAGAAGAGTGACATGATTAGTTTAGAAATCAGGGAGACATCAGATTGTTCTATGGTTGCAGTTTTTATTTTTTTGAGGAAAATACTGATTATTAGGCAATGAATTCATTCTTCTATTTCTGCTTCAATTGGTGTATCATAAGACTAATTAAATCCATTGTAAGAATGTATGCGGATGCTAAGTGAAGCTGAAAGACTTTGACAGTCTCAGTAAATCCCACCAATAGATATTTTTTGCCACACTCTCAGGTATAGTATTAACAGTTATTTATAACATTAATTATGGCTATCCTGATGCCTCTGGAACCCATTGATTCTTCCTGACCAACTACTTTATACTAGAGGTACCTGAGTAATCACAGAAGAGATGGATTGTGAAATTTCACTTAGACTTGCAACCCTTTGGCAGTGAAATGTTTTAGACTGAAAGTGTGAAACTATATGCAGATATGCAATAATGAATGTATATGCTTGACTTTTATGGCCTTGAAGGTCCTGTAAGACCTTCACAGTACTTTACTGGACCAAGATGATTAAGGAAGAAAAAAAACCAAACCCATACACACACACATATACCATAAAACTCTTAATGAGTTATAAATAATCTCAGCTCAAGATACTATAAAGGACTACTTAGCATTTTGTTTATGATTTTACATAATTCATCTAAATATAGTCAGTTGCAGAGCAGATTTATTTTTGTTGTGGGTGACATTTTCAGATTGTAGCTTGATCACTTTGTTTCATAATGACATCCCACATATCTATTTTGGTGTATCTGTAGAACTTGAATCCAGCTACCTTTTCTATTTTTACATTTCAAAGCCTCTGGTATCACTTCCAGTTTTCAATGTATGATGATAGTGTATGTCTTTATATATACATATAGGCATACATAATATATATATAACAAATACGTATATAGAACACTTTTAAATCAGTACTTATGTAAAATAGCTTTCCAGGGTTAATAACATCAGTATTCGGATGGGCTAATCTTTCAACTTTGCAAGCAAACAATTTTTTTGTCGTACCCTTACAGCATTGCATTCAAAGCTGAAGTCACCAAAGCATATGAGCATGTGCTTAAATATAATTGTTCATTTAGGTCCATTTTTATTCAACAAATGCTTTAAGGATTTGCTTAAAGTTAACTAGCATGGACTGAGACCTTTAGCAGCAGATGGTAAGTTTGTACTTCCTAAGAGTCCTTCTACCACAGAGACAGATTCACTTAAGAAGAAATTCCCTGATTCAGAAGAGGGACTGGTGATGTGTCACCATAACTGGTTTTTAAAGTCAAGAGAAATAATTGTGATTATTTTCCTTATTTTGAATTTTAACTGAACATTTATTGGATAATATTCAAAAGATATTTTATAACTGTTGCCACAAAACTGAAGAGCTTATTCAGTAATGGGCACTAAATATTCTTAGGGAGACTATCTCTTGTATTGCTGTCACTTGAAGGACATTGTAAGGTATATTATATTGTATTTCAGTTTAGTAAAGAGACAGATTCCTAATTTATTGTCTTAAAAAGTCAATATTAAGTTTCTTTAATATGGTTTCTTAAAGGTGTGAGGCATATGTAATAACACTGTCTCTCATTTCTCATCTCTTTCTTTATTTCAGACTTAACACTTGAACCTACTAACCACTTTCAAGGAAATTTAAATAAAAGCCACAAGTCTCAAAGATGTAATTTTCATACATATTTTATGAAAACAGACAGCTAGAGTCTGGTTGCCTCTGAACCTCTCCATTACTTTTTGCTGTTCACAGTATTTCTTCATAGTACTGGTGCTGTTTCTGCTGCATGTATGAGATTCTTACAGGTTAAATTATTGAAAAATTAAGGCCAGTGTGTTGGATTGTATCATTCAAAGCACAAAGCCCATCACTCCCATTGATGGTTCCTTGCTGAGCCACGTCTTTCATTTATTCTTACAGTATGATTTCTACTTCTATGGGTCCATCTTTCTACCATAGTCCTAGTAGGCACAAATCCATATCCCCTCTAGACGTTCCCTTAATATAAAAGGCATAAATCATTTTTTGAGTGGCTCTAAGTGCACAGCTATTAGTCTAAAAACAGAAACCTATTAAAGCTTCATTAAGGAACTCAAGTCAAATATTGCACTGGAAGAGTACTCTACAATAAAATTATACTAATTTCCTTCCTCTGGTATCACTGCTGGCAAAAGTTATGTCTCTTGTCTTATTCACACCAGTTCTACTATATTACATGATTACAGAAATAATGTGGTTTTGGTAACAGGTCAGCCCTGTGAAAAGTTAGAGATTCATCTGAGGATAGGGGCAAGAATAAAACACCTTTTTTTTTTTTCCCCCTCCCACTATCTACAGTGTGTACTGCACATAAAGATATAAAGATAATGCACATAAATTAACACAAAAGGAGCTAATTCTGTTCTCAGAATTTTGACTGATGAATAAGGAAAAGAAAGGCTAGAAGGGGAAGGAGGAGAGAGAAAAATATTTCCAGAAGCAGTTAAGCTAAAATGACTGATTCTTTTCCCCAGAGGAAATGTTTGCCAAGCCATCCTTTACCTGACATTTTGATGTCTTTTCTTGTATGCTCTATCTATGTATAATTTGCTGGGTCAAAGTAGCCATGTGCTGTGGCTTGTTTGGTTGCATCCCCGTGCTGACCAGCCAGCTGGCAGCTAATTCACAGCATGGCTTTCCAAAGTGACTGGGTTTAGGCAGTGAATTCTACTTGCCTTCTCCAGTTTGCAAAATTAATTTAGGCCTCTCCATTTCACTCAGCTGTCAGATTTCATAAGCAGGATAGGGGCTTTATATTTCTGAGATTCCTAATTTTCTGTCAAATCCTGTTGAGATTGAGCAATGAGTTCAAAAGTAGCTGTCATCTGTGACAGATGAAGAGAGGGGACAGTCACCTAAGTCACATTTCAGATGGAAACTGAACTTCAAGCAAAAACACTTTAGCTGAAGCAGAAATATTTTGTGTCCCACTTTTGTAAAGTATTTGTAAATACATTTGTCAGTGCTATGATGCAATAAGGACTACTGAACATGCAAACTTTAAAGTCACAGAGGGTTAAACTGTCCTCACAAAAAACACTGTGATGTGAAAGGGAAACAATATATTAATAATTACTGAATATTCTAAATAGCACATTAAGCTTTTTAGCACTGGATAATTAATAACTGCATCTGAATATGATCCTTATTATGTCAATAGGAATTTTTTAGTCTCATATAAAATAATTTCACAGAGCAGTAATTTATTTATTAGTAATTATTATTGTTTATCATCAATTTAGATGCAGTTTTGCCAGAATTCTCATCTATCATGAAGTTTCACAAAAAATAACAGATGTTTTTCACATTTTTATACTAAACATGGCATTGCTTTGTGTCAAAATCAGATACAATTTAACAAGGGAAAACTTATACTAATACATCATTGCATGTTTTCTGAAACACTTCATAGTTTGGCAGAGAGGGAAAGCCTATGTACTTGAAGTCTGTAACATACAACTATCCCTTGGGCAGAATAGGAAAACCCATGAGCATGCTGGCCCTGTGTAATTTCTGTGTGAATTTTCTATCTTAGATGTAGAGCTTTTAACAACAAAAAAGTAATTCATTCAATGTGAGAGGTGATTAAACTGTGACTCAAAGGTGGCAGAGCTGTTCTTCTTGCAGTCATGTTGGGAACTCAAGATGGAAGTCTTAACAGAGATGCTGTCAGAAGCATTATGCCCTCCACCTCACGCAGGGAATCTTAGCCTTTATTCTGAGTGTGCCTATCACAGAGTTTGCAGGTGTGACCGTATTTATACTTGCACAAAAATTCTCTTTAGAACAGTCATTTTCTGTGTGATAAACATTTCATACTTATAATCCCATCTTCTGACTCTAGCTTGCCACACTGATCCCGTGTGTTAGCTTTCGATACTTCCGTTTCTTCCCTCTCCTAATTCCTGACCTTATTTATCCGGCAACACCTTCTAATCCTTGCCCTCCTTATGTCTGTTCTAACCATTATACTCTTTTGTATTCCACAACATGGTATTGTGCGATTTCTTTCACTAAAAAAAGAAAAAAAAATAAATTTTTGCAGTGTATTTTTATAATGAAAACTTATTTGCATGTTAATAGTAAAACCAGAGTTTTAAAAATATTTCCATTGTATTCCTAAATGATAAGTTGCACTGGTTTAAGTGTAATTAAAAAATGGATTTTGTGTATAAACTAATAAAAAGTAATAGAAATATTTAAATCTAAGTCCTTACATCTGTTAGTCCTCTTTGGATATTTCTTCGTACCTATTCACTATAGGGGGGAAAACTTGTGGAATTTTGAAGACAGCAAGCAAAAGTTGTATTTTTATTCTGACTAGGTAATAAAATTATTTTTGTTCCTTTTACAGTTTAAAAATAATGTTTGTTCAAATGGTTTCACTTGATGAAAGATACCTTTCAATAGTGCAGATATTAGCTATCTTTGCCCAAATTTTATCATCTTTCTGAGAAGGGATTCGTGACAGAAAATATTAATAAAATAAGGCTTATCATGAATAGCTTTTGGGCCATTTGTCATTTCAGCCCCTAGCTTAGGGGGATTTGAGTGACAGACAGTGGGGAGGGGAGAACTGTCTTATGTTGCCCACAGGTACTACTACAGGTGATTGCATTTATTACTAGAACTAGTATTAACAGATAGGTTAACAATAGAAGTTGTGAAAAAAATACACTTTCAACCCTTACCTCTTTCCCTTTTTATGGAAGGAATCTAATGGCTTTTAACCTGAATGATCAGGTTTAAAATGGCTAAACCATGGAAAGGGGATGCATTACAAGTTTTAAAACAACACGGGCCTACGCCATAAGATGGTAGTGGGAGTAACGACACATTTCTTCCTCTGTGTCTGAAGGTGCATGGGGTGCCTGAACAGACTTCTCCATGTAAGAAAGGGGCAGATTAGTGAAGAGTTTTTTGCAAGTGGAAGAACTGAATATTTTTTTATTATTATTTTTCTGTTCCATTTTTTCCTTTCGGGTGTTTCTGTGACAGTAAATAAGAAAGATCTGCATGGAAACTATGGAAATTTGGCCTCTTAAATCATCTTTGAAATAATGAGATTTGGGAATCTAAATCTAATACATGTTACAAAGCAGTGTGCAGCTATTCTTAAGTCCCTTTTGTTTCCAGATTTTCCAAGGTATTAAGGCATCTAAAAAAGCTAGAGGGGAGAAGGAGGATGGGGGGTGGGGGCGTTCAGTGTTCAGTGTTTGATTTGTATCCATCTCATGAGATTCGGTGTCTAATGTTTATGTATTCTTTTCAGTCTTAACTTCCGCAGAACTTCAGTTGTAAGTAACTGAGTCATCTGGTGCTTTGTACTAATCTATTTGGTTTGGGGGAGAGGGGGTAGGGTATGTGGAGGGGGTGTTATATGCTGTATGCAAGTAAAACTTGGAATTTAACATAATCATTATTTGACATAATTAGATTTTCCAGTAACCATGAATTAGCTGACAGTAGGTCATGTTTAATTGAATATTTTAAAATTAATATACTTTAGCATTTTATTGGCTAATGTAACTATATTTAAATGCTTGTCAGTATTTTCATTATGAACCATATTTTGGAAAATTTAATTAAACAGTATCTCTACTGTTCTAAATTTTGTCAGGCTGAGAGCTGGTATACAGGCTAGATAGGAATAATGCATAATTATGGACCCAAAGGAACTGAAGCAAGCAAACAGGACATTCACCTAAACTCTCAAAGTGCATCTATTAAAAGCAAGATTTAAAGAACTTAATGTGAATGAAGCAAGTTTTGGGGGGTTTTTGTTTGTTTTGGTTTGGTCTGGGTTTTTTTTTGTTTGTTTTGTCATGTAACTTAGTAAAAGTGCAGTATAATCAGCTGAGAGTTGAGCAGGGTTTAAAAAGCAGAACCAAAATTAGATTTTCTGAGGCAGAGGGAGAATGTATTATAGCAGAGATCTTCTCCTGCTCCTTAGAAATAGGAGGTCTATTAAATAACCCAAAATCTATGTAATCAGCACTTTATGAGCATGTACAATCAAAGTGTAAAATTAATAAAAAAGTCACACAGAAGAAGTGGCGTATAAATTGTGTTACAAATATATCTTAAAGGATTTGTGGAGTCATTTAATAACCAAGGATATTCTGATAACTCTTGCAATTGAAGGCCAATTTTAAACTTTGGAGGTCATATTTAAACAGTATCTTCCATCATTTTTTCCTGGAAAAGAAGATTCCCTGTGAATGCCAGGTAGAAACAAAATTATGGAAAATTATGGAAGATGCTGTTCTGTAGTTTTGCTGTACAACAGATCAATGTCCAGTCTTGGAGAGTAGGTAGAGAGCTAAGTTATATTTATCCAGGAACATATTTAAACTTCTAGTACTAGTAAATGAGGCATATCTACCTTCAGTTCCATATCCACCTTCAGTACCACTTCCAAAAACATAATATTAGCTCAAGTTATTCTACGATGGCTCTAAAAGAACAGTACAGTGCTGAAGACTGTTACAGATTGGAACATTGCAGGTGTTTCATCTGTGCAGATGCTGGAAGAGTGGTGAATTGGTAAGATACACAGAGAACTAACTTTGAATTATTTCATCACGTGGTCTAAAATCTACCCGGAAAAGTTTAAAATACATACTATGAATATGTCCAAGACAGTTTTTTTAGTATGAAAGGGGCCCTTACAGAATAGTTGTAAATGATGGGGGAATAAGAGAGAAAGGCAGAGAAAAGGTTTATAGAAGGTGGTTTGTGGCTGTTTTATTAAAAAAAAAATAAATCACAATTATGACAATAAAATTACTGTGAAGGAGCACAGGACTAGAGGCAAAAAAAACCCCTTCAACAACAGTATGTATATTTCTGACACAGCATATGTTTGACTTGTCACTTCAAATTTGTTAAAAAAAATAAAATTAAAATTCAGTGTAATTTTAACTTGTCATTTGTTCTGCCAGATTTTCTATTGCCCGTCTCTGTAGCTGTAGTGATGTTCCCAATTGGTCTGTCCCTAGTTCACATAAGATCATTTTTTGTTGTCATTGCTCCTTATTGTATTTGGTTTACCTTGCAAGTTTCGGTAGTGGGGCAGTGCAGGGGAGGCTTCTGTGAGAAAACATCATAAGCTGCCCTCATTCTGGACAGATCCCTGTATGGGTCATTTACTAGACTCGATGATCATAGTACATCCCTCCCAGCTCAGAATATTCTGTGATTCTGTGAACTAGCCAGTTCCAGCAGGCTCCAATACAGACCTGTCACTGGCCAAAGCTGAGCCAAGTGAGGATGTTGTTAGCACTTTTCTGATACCATATTCAAGAATGGGTAAAAATGCTGTGCAACAACAGCTGGAAGAGTGATAATACGTGTGAGAGAGGGCCTTGCTGGCACCAAGGTCAGTGAAGAAAGAGAGGAAGGAGGTGCTCCAGCTGCCAGAACAGAGATTCCCCTGCAGTCCATGATGAAGACCATGGTGAGGCCCGCTGTCTCCTTGCAGCCTATGAAGGACTGTGATGGTGCAGAGATCCACCAGGCAGTCTGCAGAAGATCCCATGCCAGAGTAGGTTGATATGCCCTGAAAAAAGAAGCAGCTCATGGAAGGGTCACAATGGAGCAGGTTTCCTGGCAGGATCTATGAGCCCCCAGGTCACCCATGCTGGGACAGCTCATTCTTGAAGGACAGTACTTTATACAAAAGACCCCCATTGGAACACTTCTTGAAAAACTGAAACTTGTGGGAAGGACCCACATTGGAGAAGTTCATGGAGAACTGTCTGGCATGTGTAAGATGCCACACTAGAGCAGGGGGATAGTGTGAGGAGGAAGGAGGAACAGAGACAAAACACGATGAACTGACTGCAACCCCCATTCCCTATCCCTCTTGTGAATTAATGGTTTGAGCTGTTTAAGGAGTCACCATCAAAGATATTAGCAAAAAAATGGTTTATACGAATTTGTGAAAATGTGACTTTAGCAGAGTTAGATGGTAAGGTTCACTCTATAGCTTGCAACATAGATAAAGCTTACATAGGAAAATCAGAGGATATTCAATTTAAAATGATCTACATGGAGATGGAGGATGCAAAAGGATCAGAGTGAAAAGTCACCCCTTTCACTGGACAGTGATTTTGTGTTGTCATGCAAGTGCACAACCAAACAGCAGGTTAGTTTGACACAGCTCTCCATGAGCTTTTCTCACCTTCCTGCTTTTGGTTATCCTGTATGTGTTGTATAATCCACTACCACCAGTTCCGTCCTTCCAGAGCCTCAGCCACAAAGGATGGGAGTCAACAGATGTGCTGTGCTGTTCTGGCTCACCTACTTCTGACAGAAATCAGATAATCAATGGTGGCAGCCACATCCTCCTACTGCTTCTTCTCTGCATCTTATCTTTCTGAACACAGGCCATAATGATATTCTTTGCAGTGCAGGGAACTTGCATGAATCTACATCACCAGCCTCTACTTCATAAGAGCTTCCTTAGACTTGCTAAAAAGATTCAGTCTACTTCATCACTTAGTCTGCAAATGTCATCCAAGGAAAGCACAAGTGTTGTGGCATTATGTAGTAGTTATGCGCTACTGATATGACATCCTGTTCATGGCCTCAGGCTTTTAGTAGGGTAATAACTAACCTTGAAGGTGCTGGCTTGCTGCCTAAAGGAGTTGTACATTAATATATCGGCAGTGGATTATGGGATCCATGAATGGAGTAGAAGACAGAAAGCAATCCAGACACTGTATCAAACAATATAGTCATAGCACTATGTGCTGTGACTAATTCAATAAAAATGCATAAATGCAATCTGAGTAGACTAAACTCCCATGTTCAGGTGATCTGGAAATACATCTATCTGATATTACTCGACATCTGACTGCAGCTAAACTTTCTTGTAGAAAGGAATGCCTGACAAACAGTGAAGTCATAAATGAGTTCAGTGATCCAGAGAACAGATGGGAAGAGAATTTTCTTGTGAGGAAATCAGGTAACTGTGGTTTTGTGACCTGTTTAATAGCTAGTATACTTTTTCCTTTACTTTGTGACTCTTGCACTCAAAATTTATGACCAAATTGGATTATACACTGCTCATCCACTATTCACTTATTATCATTCATAAATCTGAATGAGATTTCTTATAAATATTTTTATTATTTTTTGTTACCAAATGGAAGAAACTTTCTAAGGTAGGAAAAACAGAAGTAGAAAGGCATGGCTAACCTGTAAGAAACACAGTTTTTCAGTAATTAAAAAAAAAATCCAGTGCTGTTATTTAGTAGAGGAGGCTTCAACCTAATATAAATTCCTACACTTTTAAATAGTCGCTTTCTGAACACTGATTGCCACTTCTTACATTTTAGAGGGCATGTCTACAAAGAACATTAAGGTCCTTGAATTTATCCAGAGGTGAGCAACAAAGCTGGTGAAAGGGCTGGAAGGAATATCTTATGAGGAGTGGCTGAGGACTTTGGGTTGGTCTAGTTTTGAGAAAAGGAGGCTGAGGGGCGACCTCATTGCTCTTTACAGCTTTCTGAGGAGGGGAAGTGGAGAGGGAGGTGTTGACTTCTCCCTAGTAGTTTGTGATGGGAATCTTGTGTGGGAATGGCTCAAAGCTGCAACAGGGGAGTTTCAGACTTGACATTGGGAAGTATTTCTTTACAGAGAAGATAGTCAAACACTGGAAGAAGTTTCCTGGAGAGATGTTCAATGTCCCATGAGTGTCAGTTTTTAAGATACATTTGGAATCATGTAATTAAGATTGGAAAACACCTTTAAGATCATTCATTCCAATCAATAACCCAGCAATGCAAGTCCATGTCCCTAAGTGACAAATCTGTCTCCGGGGATAGTGATTCAACCGCTTCCTCAAGCAGCATAGTCCAGTGCTTAAAACCCCTTTTGGTGAAGAAATTATTCCTAATATCCAATCTAAACCTTCCCTGCTGCAACTTGAGGCCATTTCCTTTTGTCCTGTCACTTGTTGCCTGGGAGAAGAGATCGAGCCCCGCCTCACTACAACCTCCTTTCAGGTAGAGTGATAAGGTAGAGAGTGATAAGGTCTCCCCGGAGCCTCCCCTTCTCCAGGCTAAAACAGCCCCAGCTCCCTCAGCTGTTTCTCATCAGACTTGTGCTCCAGATCCTTCACCAGCTTCGTTGCCCTTCTCTGGACACACCTCAGCTCTTCAGTGTCTTTCTTGAAGTGAGGCCCCCAGAACTGAACACAGTACTTGAGTTGCAGCCTCACCAGTTCCGATTACAGGGGGTCAGTCACTTCCCTGGTCCTGCTGGCCACACTACTAGTGATACAAGCCAGGATGCCATTGGCCATCTTGGCCACCTGGGCACACTGCTGCCTCATGGCCAGCTAGCTGTCAACCAGCACTCTCAGGTCCTTTTCTGCTGGGAAGCTTTCCAGCCACTCTACCCTAAGTGATGGAAAGGGATAATTCTGAATGACAGTTGAAGACAGATTTGCTGAGGGTGGAGTTACAGCAGGACATGTTTGTTGAAACAAAGGACTGAGCTCATGTTTTCCCAAGTGAAAGGCCCCTTTGTTCTGTGCAGATTCAAAAACTGTTTGCAGGCACAAACTCCAAAGATGGGATAGGGACATTTGGGGTTGTGAGGAGAACAGTGTGAATTAGACAAAGTGCAAAAGGATATAAGACAGAAAGGCAGGAGAGGCCAGAATGTAGAAACCTGAGAACCACTGCTCATATCACCCCATATATGATAGGACCCAAACATGTTGATTTACAAATTAAATGCTCATGTAAACCATGTGAGATGGAAATAGAGTATTTCCGGTGTGCTTCACTTATTGGAGGTGATGGGATTGAATGATGATAAGGCTCAAGTGTTTTGGGGACCTGGTGTGTTCTTGAGTGATGGGCCAGCAGGTGACTAGTCTATCACAGCTGTTGTGGTGTATTGTGCCAAGGCAAGGACTCCAAAGAATCAGAGATTCCATTCAGATAAGGGGACTATTGGAGCTGGCAGAGGAGTTAGGTACAAAAGGCTGCCTGTACACAGGCACAGTACAGCACAGGGCTCTGGGAGATGTCCGTGGCTGCACCAGTGGATTCTGCCCAGCTCAAAACTCTTATTTGGGGGCTGCTGGATGCTTAAAATTATATATTAGAGAGAGGATCCAAAAGGCCATCAAAGGCAACCAGCAAGACCCTCAAAATCCATCTGTGCAAGTGCTCACTTGAGCTGAGGTACTCTGTGATACAGTCACTTGTGAGCATGAAATGTGACAAATATACCCAGGTAGTGGCAAATATACCCATACAGAAGCCGGAGAGTCCAGCAGTAGCTGTGAGCCCTGCTTCAGACAGCCTTTGGGACCCTGAGCCCCTCTACAGCAAGTTGGGTTGGACAGGTGGCCTGAAGCAGAATGGTCTGTGGCAGAAGGCTCGAGCCCTGGGATGCCTCAAGCCTGTTTACTCAGGCAGGACACTTAGAGTTTATGAAAGCTAGTGGAACTGGCAAGGGGGAGAAACAGGGACCACAAAGGAGGTGCCAGCAACTGCTCTCTACCCCCTCCAGGAAGTGAAACCTTGTAGACAAATGAAAGGAATTAAAAAACCTAAAAATCTGGGCTTTGGATGACTCAATCTGTTTGGTAAGTTCCTATCAATGGTTCATTGCTAAGGAGCCTTATGTATATATACTAGTTGTTCCAGAGCAGATAAGTTTACAGTTCTTGATGGACACAGGAGCTCAAATTAGTGTACTGAGCAAGCAGGAGACAGATAAGCTCAAAATCAAACCATCAAGAAAGGCCATCAACATAATGGGGGTAACGAGTGCAGTACAGCAGAGGCGCCCACAGCCACATGTGAAACAATACTTATGACCTGCTCACAGTGATGGATAAGGCTTAAAGCCAACCACACAAGCCAAGCCCCAGCCCACCACATCAGGCAGAGCAAGGCCCTTTGGAGTACCTGCCAGGATGCCTACACTTGGCCATTGAAACTATCTGACAAAAGGAAGTTTATCCTGGTAAGAGTGGAATGGTTTAAGGACTGTCAGTGACTATGACCATCAGTACTACCACCGGTGATGAAACGGTGTGAGTGTTGTGTGAGTGGTTCAGTGTTCTATCCACTCCCAATAACACCCAAAGTGATAATGGACTACACTTTTCAGCTTCAGTGTTTCAAGATTGGGCTCAAAGGAGGGCATTAAGTGGATGTTCCGTATGCTTTATTAGCCACAAACCAATGCAATTGTTGAGCAGACTAATGGTCTAATTAAAAGGCGTGCTGATGTCTCATGACCCAATTGGGACACATAGATAGCACAAGAAATTTTTACTACCAATAACTGGCTGCGAAGTCATGGGACCCCCAAAATCAGAGCATTCTGCCGTGAAAACTCACCAAAGGGTGATGACTCCATATACAATGAAAAGCATCAGCTTCTACCAAGGATACACGTAGGCAAACCCATCATGCTGAAACTACCTTCTATTGGTGTCGTGTCCATGACCCCAGCAAAATCTAGGGGTTTACACACTTGGGAGGCCCTGGATTGAAATGGAAGAACCCACTGCATTACCATTCTGTGGATAATACTGAATTTCTACCACAAAAGCCCAGTCTTGAGGGACTGAAGCCCATCTGTACACTCATTTACAGGGCAATGGAGAATTGGGAAATTGTCACTGTTACTGGGGGCACCACTGATCAGCACAAACAACTCAGACATGGATTACAATATAGTGCAAAGATGATGGTAGGATTCATGAGAATGATGACCATTACATCAGTAATGGTTCATTTACACACCCGTAAGTCAGATGAGGATCCCTTCCCAACCTTTGTACAGGATGTCAGCGTGTTTTGAATTAACTCAAAACTCAGTCCCAGTCAGCCTGCTATAGCTGACCCTGCTTGGGGAGGGGATTGCACTAGACAATCTTCAGAGGCCCCCCCGTGAACCTGAGCCACTGTGTGGTTCCAAGCAACAAAAAATATCATTATGTGAAGATATAAAGGTTATCTGTAAGCAAGTGTAGCATTGTTTTTAAAGGAGATTTTAAATGTTATTATTTATTTTACCTTTTCATCGTCCCAGGGCAGCAGGGTGGGGGAACCTCACATCTGTTTACAGTAAAACTGTTTCACTTACAATTAAATTACCAAGAATGGCATTGGAAGCAGATTACTGTGAACAACCATTCTGGATTCATTTGTGAAGGTGCCTGCCAGACTGTGAATGTTAGTTACCAGAATTTAGTCTTGTGGAACCCGATAATGTCTAGTAGCATCATATTTCCTTCTAATTAGAATGTATGCATGGCATCCTTCCAGGATTATTCATGACTTCTGGCAATATGCTTTGGGTCTGACTTCTATTAGAAGAGAAAAAAATAAATAAAAACATTGTATCAAATCTGTGGGCCTCTCCCTGTCGAAGTGGCATCTTATTAAAAAACCCCAGATGATAAAGTAATAATTTATTTGTGCCAGGGGGTTGACTTCCTATATTTTTCCTGAATAGTTTTTAAGTTCTCTGCACATCACACTTCATTTAGGGTAACAGAAGTAAAAAGGAAATTTGAGTAGAGATTTTTATTCTCAATCTGTTGTCTTAATAAGTGGCCTAAAATCTATAACATGTATTGCCCAGTCTTGGAAGAAAAAAATACACTTGCCTTCAGAAATGGAGAGAGGGTTTCTCCATAGTGTGAACCTAGAATAAAATGTTATAGTTGTTTAGATAGTTTAGTAGTTAGTATAGTTGTTTAGTCTTCCAGTTTAGATAAAGCAATTGAACTAATTAGCACTCTCTGTAGTAAATTATTTGGGATTACTTTTAGAGTTTTGATTTGCCAAAGTCGTTATGCTCAAAAGTCTTTGAGGTAGCTTCAGACCAGCCAGCTTTTGTGGGTTAGCTTTGGCCAACAGCCAAACTCTCATCCACCTGTTCAGTTACCGGCCCCCTGCCCAGCCTCCAAAAGATGGGATGGAAAACAGGAAAGAACTGGACTCAGAAAGTTTGTGGGTTGAGATAAAGACAGGGAGGTGCCTCAACAATTACCATCACAGACAAAATAGATTCAACTTCTGGAAAATTCACTTAATGACAATTAAAAGAAAGTTGCATGGTCAGAAGGAAAGGCAAATATGAAAAACTTCTCCCCCATCCAGACTGGAACCTTCCCAGAGACCTGACGCATCGGGGTCTCTCCCGGGGCCAGAGGGACATCCCTGCCGGGGTCTCTCCTCCCCTCCTGCCTCCTCCCGCTCTGCCCTCGGGGCTCGCAGGGCTGTTTCTGCCCCGGTTGCCCTCACTCAGCCCTGGCTGCCGGGCAGCGTTTTGCCCTCCCTTGCCCAGGTATCCCGGGGCTCTCCCCTGCCCGCCCGGGGCTGAGGGGCTCAGCCGTGCCCTGCGCTGGGGCCGCTGGAACCGCTGGGACCGGCTGGGGCCGGGCGGGGCAGCGCTGGATGCTCCACACAGGGGATGCTCTGACACAGCCCCGGAGCTGCCGCCGGGGAACCTGCGCCAGGTACAGGACACTGCGCTGTGAGCACTGATTTTGCTTGTACGTACACGGAGCGTTGTACAGCTGTTAACATCGGTACTGCACTAACCCACGTACAGGAGAGCTCCTGTTCTGTGACGCTTACAAGACTCTTCTAGATGAGGCGCAGATAGAAAAGGCGAGGAAAAAAGCTGGTTGTGGTTTATTTACTTAGTGTCATTTTGTGTACATTTTGAGTATAATTTTGTTTGGCGCTCTTTTTTTTTCTTTTTTGCTATTTTTATTTCTCTAGTCGGTAACAGCTTTCTCTGAAATGAATAGCGTGAGATAGCTTTTATAGGATTTTATCTTTTTTGCCACCTTTTTTCTTTTTATTAATTAAATGTTGGTTTGGATCTCTTGCCAAGTAAAATAAAATTATTCTGAAAAGGCCTGTATTTTTTTTTTTAATTCTAATTCAAGTGGGAAAAGTTTTAACAGCTTTAAATTACACCATCCTAGGCCAGAGCCCTGATTTTTAAATGAAGTGCTTATAAAAATTTAAAGTGCTCTTGTAATTTTAAACTGGTGTATAGTACAATGCCAAATCACTTCCAAATCTCACTTCCAATAAATTTAAATTGCTTTGTGCAAGACAGAGTGATTTAGAATTATTGGAGTGCTTTAAATTCCATACTGAAGTGCCTATAAAATTTGAAGCCCTCCAATAATTTGAAGCCACACTACATGTTGTACTGCAATTTGAGTCTATTTGAAAACAAAAGTCCAAATATCTTATGCTTTAATTTGCAATGATAAACAACACCGGAAAATGGCTGTTAAGAGTTTATAAGAAACACTGCCCAGGGAAATGGTTGAGACACCACCATGGAGGTACTAAAAGGCATGTAAATTTGGTCCTTAGTGACACACTTTAATGGTGGACTTGTCAGTGCTGGGTTTACAGTCTGACTTAATGATCTTAAAGATCTGTGCCAACCTATACAATTCTATTATTTTATGCCACTTATTGGTGAATGAACTGAAAAAAAACCTATCAAGTATAATGAGGCAGTATTCAAAGAAGAAAGTTATACTTCTTTTAAACATCATAGAATAGTAACATCATTGTTTTGAGAGAGTGGTATGTGGAGTATCAGATTAGAAAAATTAGTGAATATACAAATTATTCATCTTTGTCACAACTATAGATAATAGACATGATTGCTATTCAGCTGACAATATGCAAGGAACTGATCATGAGCAAGATGTGCCAAGGCAACACATCCAGATGCCACCTGGAATGTGTTACCTAACAATTAAGCCAAATTCTACTCTTAACGCCAGCGTACATTTAGAGGAGCTTTCTTCTCTTTAGGATTTGCTTTAGAAAGCACTTATTTATCTTGAACGGTGTATCTTTCAGGTATCTGCAAAGGGTAGTTTCCTGTCTTGTCTCATGTATCTTGAATAGATTTTAATCATCTAAGGAACCAGGAAATAATATTAATAAAGTCATGTAACAGTAAGCCTGTGAAGATGAAGAAACCAAACAAAGTGCCTTTTAAACCTAAGGCTTTTTTACTGTATTGTAAAATGGAGGTTTTGCTTTTTCCCCTGAATCACCTTTCTCCTTCCCTGGACCCTTTGTCTTCCTCAGTAGTATGCAAGCCTTGGCCAGGCTATGTGAAACTCCGTCTGATTGGTCTGTTGTTAACCCTTCCCCTTGAATCCTATAGGCTGTGAAGCCCTATAAAAACTCTGGCCAGGTGAATAAATCTCTTTGTGCTTTCCTGCCGCACGGTGTGTGTGTCTCTTTGCTGGGAGGTCTGGAGACCACGTGGCCGCCAACCACGTGGCCCGAGGAGGGGACGGGAAAGGGGGGAGTGAACCCCCTAGCTTGCCTCAAAGTTACAGTGACACAGTATTAATGTTTTGGCATACTATATCTGATCTGTCTTACATGGGCAACACTTTCCAAAAGCATACAATTAGTTTAGCTTTTTTAAAGAGAATTAAAGAGAGTTTTTTATTTGTGAAGAGAAAAAAAAATGCTGATTATTTGCATTAATATTCTTTGAGGGATAAATATCTTGTGAAGTTGTTCTGAAAATGAGGTTTTCTTCAATCAAACAGGTAGCAAAATTTATTGAATGGAGAAAAATCAAATAGAATTAATGCACTTTTTTATGCAAAACAGGAAGCAAAATAGCTGCAGACATTTGAATATACTGAGGAGATGTACTTTAAGACCCACAATGAGGTAGCTCAGTCTTTACATTCTAGTCCACTCCCGTGTTTCTTATTTCTTTGTGCAGCTAGCAAAACACTGTAATGTAATACATGACAGTTGTCAGCTTAACCTCAGAGAATTCCTTAGGGTAATTGACTTTTTTTATTTACAGGCACAAATTAAGGTAAAATTGACACTATAAGGATAATAGACATACATCATAGCTACGTGGGACCACACCACATGCCTGAGGAAAAATTAGAAATCATTTTGCAACTGTAGAAGCAGTCTTGCATAAGCAAAATCAAAATATCAACAGAAAATGAAAAATTATCATTATTTTAGCGGAACGAGTAAAATAAGTTTATTGTACCGAGAAATTTAATGGGCACTTCAGAGTATTTCACTTGAGCAAATGTGAGTGCCGTGGCACAACTGAGGTTAAACGACTAGTTATTTTTGGCTAGAGAGGGCTAAGAAGGCTCTCTTGTCCACGCCCTACTTTAAGGCTAGGTGTTTCTGACAGTAAGAGGACAATTCTCTTGGTTATGTCTTAGATTTAAAAGGCAATAAACTTTGTTCCATTTCAAATACAGTTTATTTAATTTATTGGCAATTTTAGTATTTGTACCTAGGCTATGAAACTGAATTTCTGTGGTAATATGCCAGACAGGTGGCAAAGTATAACTCTTGGCAACATAGAGCCATCTAGACCCCAGTTGCTTCCTTTTACTCCCTCCTGTCTTCTTGGGTGTGCTGTACAAAGCCCTGCACCAGATACAAGAATGGTATGTAAAGTAAGTAAGGTAGTGATTTTTTTTTTTTCAAAGCTGTCACTGCTACTGAGAGAAATGTCAGTTAACTGTACCCTTTCTTTTATTCCAGAGTAAATTTTCTACCACTAGAAAAATTCAGCTCCCAGTGGAAAGTCTACTGGCATTTCTTGTTTAAAAATGCCTAAGGACATTTCTATGTAATGAGAGAAAGAAGGAAATTTGGCATATAATCACATTATCTAAAAGTGAATAAAGATAACTAAATACACCAAAACTTTCTTTTTTTATTATTTTGCTTAGAAGACAGATCACATTTATTACTTCCTGCATATAAATTGACTCTAGCAGGCAGCTAAGAAACACACAGCTGCTTTCTCCCTTCCTCCCAAAAATGGGATTGCATTTAATCAACTTTTAAATGTCTGCTTTAAAGTAAATAGAAGAGTGATATCTTCTTGAACTACACAATGTGTTTTACTGAAACACATAAGGAACCTGAAGAAATCATTGCACAAAATGTCAGACAAGTTTACATGTTGTAGGGCTTTAAAAGAAATTGTACAGGGAAGTAAGTGAAAAAGAAACGAACATCCAAGTCATTGCATGGCATTAAAAATGAATGAATTTCCCAGGTTTTGGATAGATCAGAGGAATCATCTTACTGAAGACCACTGGGAAAGGTCAGAGAAAGGAGAGGCTTATTTAAATAATATGTGGAAAGGCTTTGATAATGTATTGTATCTTCCCATGAGTCACCTGCTATCATGCACTGTTGAGGGAAAGTTGTAGACTAGATGTGCGAGTGATGGTTGCACTCTAGCATCATCACCAGTCTCGTTTGTATCTCTTTTGCCCAATTTTAGGAATTTACTCTTACTACCAGATATACAGCAGCTGAAAATATGTACAAGAGCTGCACTCCTCCTTAACCCTTCTCCTTAGCTGTATATTCAATCATTGTTCATCTCTCAAGAAGTACTAGTATAAGTCTAAGTATACTAATATGTGTTCATTTTTATTTGCTCTAAGTATGAATTTAAATTAATTTACAAGTGTAATCCTTGTCCAGCTTGCTTTGATGTTGACTCTTATGATTGCCATTTCCCTATTTGTTTCATGAGCAACTTTAAATGTTAAATCTGTATGGAGCAGTAGTTGAACAAATTTTTAATTTTTTTTTTAAATACTCTTTTTCCTGTCTGTTATTCGTACATTTATTTATCATCATGCTACACCCTGGATCTAAATTGTCCTAATAAATTATGTCTTGAGCACATCATAATGAACAGAATGTTATCAACTTGTGTTACACAGCTTTTTAGAAGCTCTAGTTTTGCTGTTAAAATGGGATCCTACCTTATCCCAGATCCTGATTGCTATTCTATGTCTTCTGATTGCTAGTGTAAACTTCATTATTGTAAGTTTGCAAAATATTTATGGCAAATTCTGGCTTTGAAAATCATTTTTACCTAGAAATTTTATAGCAGCATAGGGCAGACATATTCAGCATTCTAAGTAGCAGTCATTGGGTCTGTCAGTCACTCCCAGCTGTGTCTTCAAGGTGCTTTACTTTTTTAATTAATTTTCAAAAACTGAGCTTCAAAAACAAGCTTGAGCTTGTTATTAAAGAGGTATTTATAAGAGTTGTTTGTTCAAATACTGGGATTTGTTAAAAGTAAGGATAGGAATTATCCTGTTTGTTTTTTGGGGTTTTTTTTTTAAGGCTTTGCCAAGTACATTAACTGTCTTGCCATTCTCAGTGTTTAGCATGATACAGCACAAGGTGTTAAACATAACAAGACAAGTGGATGTTAAAGATGGTCAAAGTTTATTTTGTAATGAATTCTCACCACTTAGAATTATTCTTAAATCTGACATTTTGGTGGAATTATTCTTAAACCTGACATTTTAGTGAACCACACTCACAACAGATTATATCTTCTGTTATCCAGAAATATTTCAGTGGCTCAGTTCCTAGCAGCTATCTTCCTGCTTGACTAAGCAATAATCTTATAGTTAGTGCAGGTCATACTAGGCTAAAAGCAGTCATTTAGACTTTCTTTCCATCACTGAATAAGGATGTATGCTCTTGGATCACTTTATCTATTCTGTCTAAAGCTGTAGTTAAACTTTGTATAACCTTCAAGTTTCAGATAACTCTAATTATAGGACTTTTTTTTTTTTTTGCACAACGGGTGAGAGTTTTATATTGAAATTGCAAAAGTATGATTCATATGATGGCTCCAAATAGCACCACTTGTTGCTAGGTGAAAATCTACACTGGCAAGAGTGTGAACAAAAAGTTGATGCTTGGCCAAGAGTAAGTGATACTTCTGAACTAATCTAAAGGGAAAGAATAGTTGAAATGAGATTCAATAGAAAAGTAGATAATTTCAAACTAACTTCTCATTTTTTGCTTGTTGTTTCTTTTGCAGAGGAGGGGGGTGGATAGTGGTGGGTTTTTTCTTTTTAAACAAGCATAGTGATTTTTGTAGAGAAAACAAATATATCCCTCTCCTATCTGGTCTAAAACACTAGGTACGGTACTACAAGGTGAACTAGTGCAATTAGATAACACAAAATTAGTAAAGAGGTTATGAAAAAGTCTCCCATTAAATAAAAGGAGAATAACATTCACATTAACCTCAGCATTAAGTCGATAATATGGGTTTTTTTCTGTAGTTAAGTAGTAAATAATGTTTTCAGAGGTGTTGTGACACAAATAGTAAATTGTGGACATTGTTAATAGGGAGAATGTTGAAATATCATTCAAAAACATCTACTTTCTGAAAACCAGAATAATCAAAATAGATTTTAAAGCTAATAAGAGAAGATGCAATGTTACACATCAATGTAATCACAGTGACCAGTGTTAACCTAAGAAGTTTGCCAGTGGAAATGGCTAAAAAAGAGAGATTTCTGCACACTAGTTCATGGCTGAATAATGTGAAGTGTCAATATATTATGGCTGATAATAGCATAATCTCTTCTCAGTAGAGGCAAATACTAGTACAGTTGAACATGGGTTTAGCAAAACATCATCTGAAATGCTGTGCATAATTCTGACCACTCACTTAAAAAGAATTAAATTCAAACCAAAATGAGTAAAGGGTGAATCAGGAATTTGGCTAGTTTATCATAGCAATAAAGACTAGAAGAATTTTATATCTCTTAAGATTTTAATTTGCTAGGATAGAGAATAAAATATTTCTTTACACCTACATTCAGGGGGAAAATACCATGGGAGTTGAAAATCTGCTTTAGTTAAATATGATATTAGCACAAGAATATCCATATTACAAAACAATCTTCTATATTAATTCTTTTTTGCACTGATCTATGGGAACAACTAAATATTTCCTTGTGCTAGAACAACACAAAGCTTATTAGTATCAACAGTTAAACTATATAGTTTTACTTATTGTCTTTTATTCATAAGCACTATAGTAACTCACAATGTGTAATTAATATAGTTATGAGATCAAATTCCAAAAAAATAAAGAATGGCATATAAAACATATGTAAGAAAATATTTAAAATATCTTTCTTTCAAGTTATTTTTACCTTAGTAAGTCAGTACAAAACTTTTAAGACAATTTTCTTTCACTATAAAGTACCATTTTTAATGTACAAAACATTGTCAGAGTTTCTCAGTATAGACACAATTTTATTGAAAAACAGTCACAAAGGAATTTCAATCAAATAAAGATATTCTGCTTGGACCATATTGAAAGAATAGTTTCCAGCTGTCATCCTGAAAATTTATATTCAACATAAATGGTCAAATGAGAATTTTTTTCTCCTTTTTGGCTTTTACAACAAGGTTTCTGCTTCTTTCTATGCATTTGTAGCATTCTCATGTCCTGAGAAGGTACCGAGAAAGCTAGAACAGAATGAAGAGAGCATAAGCAAATTCAGGAGGGAATTACAATTGGCTGTCAGTAGGAAAACTGAAAGTGACAGGCTTGGGGAATATAAGAATTAAAAAAAGAAGGGCTAAATTTAAGGTGATCAGTGAAGCTCTCTGAACTTGTGTATTTCAAACTGGACTAATCTGATTTTTTGGGTTCTTATAATGCAGTATTCTGTTTCTACCATAAAGTGAGCATTTAGGTATGTGCCAGCATAAGTAGTTGGATATTTGTTGGGGATTTGAGTACATATATTGGTATAATATAATGGGATCTCCAGTTTTAATTTCAGTTTCTACTTGTTGAATATATTGGATATCTTTATACAAAATTTAATAGAACAGGATAGCAAAATTCTGTATTTCACTGGCATACTGTTATGATCTTCTTTCTGTCACTTTGGAAGTTTTAGGATTTTGATATTATTGGTAAGGTTATGGGAAATTCATTGGTTTTGATTACAGTGAAATTTAGTTAAACGTCTTTCAAAAAGCATTGCTACGTAAAAGGGTGGGTTTTCAAACTAAGGTGCTAAGGAAGGCATCCAAATTTATTAAATATTTTTTATTCCATAGCCCATAAAATTTTTCAATAAACTTATTACATAGAATCATAGAATTGTTAAGGTTGGAAAGGCCCTTTAAGACCACAGAATCCAACCATTAACCCAGAGGCCATGTTCACCACTAAACCAAACCCTCAAGTGCCACATCCAGAGATTTTTTGACCATTCCTGAGGATGGTTATTCCACTATTTCTTTGGGCAGCCTGTTCCAATGCTTAACTACCCTTTTGGTGAAGAAATTTTTACTAATATCCAATCTAAACTTCCCCTGTAGAAACTTGAGGCCATTCCCTCTTTTCCTGTTGTTTGTTACCTGGGAGAAGAGGCCAATCCCCACCTCAGTGCAACCTCCTTTCAGGCAGTTGTAGAGAACAAGGTCTCCTCTGAGCCTCCTTTCCTCTGGACTGAACAACCCAGCTCCCTCAGTGCTTCTCATAAGACTTGTGCTCCAGAGCCTCCAGCAGTTTGTTGCCTTTCTCTGGACATGCCTCAGCACCTCAATGTCCTTCTTGTAGTGAAGGGCCCAGAACTAAACACAGGATTGAAGGTGTGCCAAGTACAGGGAAAGGATGATCACTGCCTCCACCTGCTGGCCACACTACTGCTGAAAAAAGCCAGGATGTCACTGGCTTTCTTTGACACCTGGCCATATTGCTGCCTTGTGTTCAATCTCTTAGCAGCAACCCTTGATCATTTTCTGCCCGGCAGATTCCCAGCCCACTTGTTCCCAAGCCTGTAGCACTGTGTGGGGTTATTGTGACCCAAGTGCAGGACCTGGCATTTTATTCAACCTCATACAATTGGCCTCGGATGGATCATCAATCCAGCCTGTCCAGATTCTTCTGCAGAGTATTCCTGACCTCCAGGAGATCTGCACTTCCACTCAACTTGGTGTCACCTGTAAACTTGCTGTGGGTGTACTTGATCCCCTCATCCAGATCATAGATAAGGATATAAAAAAACCTGACCCAGTTTGGGTCATATGATGTCAGCCCCAGTACTGAGCCCTGGAAAAGCCCACTTGTGACTGGCCACCAGCTGAATTTAACTCTATTCACCACTGCTCTTGCAGTCAACCATCTAGCCCATTTTTAACCCATTGAAGGATGCACCCACACAAGCCATGAGCTGTCATTTTCTCCAGAAGAATGTTATGAGAGACAATGTCAAAGACTTTATTAAGATCCAGGTAGACTGCATCCACAAGCTTTCACTCATGCATTAGACAGGTCACCTTCTCGTGGAAGGAGACCGGGTTAGTCAAGCAGGACCTGCCTTTCCTTGACCCATGCTGGCTTGTCCTGATCTTCTGGTTCTCCTGCATGTGATATTTGATTGCACTTAAGATGATCTGGTCCATGACCTTCCCTGGCACCTAGGTCAGGCTGACAGAACTGTAGTTCCCCAGATTTTACTTCTTGCTTTTCTTGTAGGTGGGCATCACATTTGCTAGCCTCCAAACATCTGGGATGTCCTGTTACCCAGGACTGTTAATAAATGATGGAGTGGCTTGGTAAGCTCTACCACCAGCTCCCTCAGTACCCTTGGGTGGATTCCATCTGGCCTCACAGACTTAAGCAAGTTTATGTGGAGCAGCAGGTCACTGCTTCCTCCTGTATTATGGGATCTTCTTTCTGTTCCTCTTTTCTGTCTTCCAGCTCAGGGGGCCGGTTGCCCCAAGGACAACTAGTCTGGATACTCAAGACTCAGGCAAAGAAGTCGTTAAGTACCTCAGCCTTTTCCTCATACTTTGTCACTCTATTTCCCCAGCATAAAGGATGGAGATTCTCCTTATGCCTCCTTTTTTTATTGATATGCTTGTAAAAATATTTTTGTTGTCTGTAATGGCAGTAGCCAGATGAAATTCTAGTTGGGCTTTGGCCATTTATTTTTCTGTGTAAACACATGACATCATTGTAATCCTCCTGAGGCAGCTGCCCATTCTTCCAAGTCTCATAAATTTTCCCTTTTTTTCCTAAATTCAAGACACAACTGCCTCTTCATCCAGGCAAGTCTTCTTCCCTGTGACTCATTTTTTGGCACATGGGGAAAGCCTGGTCCTGATTTTATCCCCTTCCCCTTCAAATGTCATGTAAATCTCTCTCAGTGAGCCCTGCTAAATTTGGATTAAAGATCCTTTTTTGCCTTGGAGACAGGTGTATCCTATCTGTTATCAGCAGTCCTGGTGTTGTGTAAACTGATGTGTGATCAAAAAAACCCAAAACTCAGAGACTGGAATGCTTAGAACATGTGTGTGTCTAACAGAGCAGGGGAAACTATTGCTTGTTTCTGCATTGGAACAAGAGCTGCAGAGGATAAAATCTCTGTGTCATGCTGTGTGCTTAGAAGGCTAAATACACATCAATTTATATATAAATACACATAGGCAAAAGAATGCCTATGTAGAAGTAGGTGCTAAAGGGAGGTTAAATGGCTTGACTTTGTGAGGTGCTTGTGGGTTGGTTTTGATAAGATAGAATTGGTTGGAAACGTTCAAGTAGTTGGATGAGAGTCCTAGAAGTTTAATACCCAGTTTCAAGATTATAAAGGTACTTCAGTGCTTTACATTAGTATTCTTTGGTCTATGAAGAAAGAGCTAGGGGAGGCACTTGAGCTGTAGCTGAGTGCAATAAAGTCACTGAATACATGCAGTTCCCTTCATTTCTAGTTATGGAACTTCATACTATACCTTTCATTGTAGATTGACTGTTTCAATACTGAAAAACCTCAAGTTGTAGAAATGCTTACAAAATCTGTGTTTACCCCTGAGAATCTTAATACTGTTGTTCTCTCTGTTACCTTCTTGACCATGCCAATAGATCATGTCAGCTATTCTGGAAAGATGAGCTAATTTAAACTTCCCTGGAAAATGGTTTGACCACATTTTTTGGACTTCCTTAAAATAATCTTGAAGAACTTCCATTGGCTGTTTAGAACTTTGCTTGTGTTTGTGTCTGGGTGGAATAACACCAGACTCAAGTAAAGATTGGGAGACATGCAACTGGAGAGCAGCCCTGCAGAAAAAGATCTGGAGGTTCTGGTTGGCAGCAGACCAGTGGGAGTCAGCAGTGTGCCCAGGCAGTCCAGAGGGCAAATTGTGTCCCGGGGTACGTCAAACACAGCATCACCAGCTGGTCAAAAGAGGTGATTATCCCACAGTGTTGGTGTGGTCTCCCCTTGACTACTTAAGAAGGATGTGAAGGTCCTTGAACGCATCCAGAGGCAGACAACAAAGCTGGTGAAAAGCTGAAAGAAATGTCTAGTGACAAGTTTCTGAGGATTTTGGGCTTGCCTGTCTTGGAGAAAATGAGGATGAGGGGAGACCTCATTGCTTTCTACAACTTCCTGAGAAAGGAAGGGGGAGAGGGAAGTACTGATTTCTTCCATCTGTTATGCAGTGACAGGCTGCATGTGAATAGTTCAAAACTAAATAGTGGAGGTTTCAGATCTTAGGAAACGCTTCTTTACCAAGAACATGTTCAAACATTGGAACAGGTTTCTTAGAGAGGTGATTGATGCCTCATGACTGTTAGTGTTTAAGAGGAATTTGGACAATGCTCTTAACCATGTGCTGTAACTTTTGGTCAGCCCTGAAGTGGTCAGGCAGTTGAACTAGATGATTGTTGTAGGTTCCTTCCAATTGAAATTATATCTATTCTATTCCATTCTCCTCTCCTCTCCTCTCCTCTCCTCTCCTCTCCTCTCCTCTCCTCTCCTCTCCTCTCCTCTCCTCTCCTCTCCTCTCCTCTCCTCTCCTCTCCTCTCCTCTCCTCTCCTCTCCTCTCCTCTCCTCTCCTCTCCTCTCCTCTCCTCATCCTCTCCTCATCCTATCCTATTCACCTTGGCTGACGTGCAAATAACTACTTGTGAACAATGTAGTATAAGATAAGGATAGAGCCGACCAGGGAAATTCACAGAACCAGGTGCTGGTCTGCAGCATGGGAGACATCAACAAATGCGGCCTTTTAGCACTGAATAGCATAATCCCACAGAACTGAGGCAGATGCCTGATGTCATGGATCTACTCTTTGTTTGAATGAATTGGAAAAGAAGTTTCCTTACTCCTTACAGAAGTTTCCTTAGCTGCCCATGGAAAGCATAAAACATGAAGGTTATAATCTGAGAGAAAGAACAGCATTGGATTATGATAACCTTTCTGTCTCCTTTACTGGATAAAACAGGAAAGATAAACAAAGATTGTCCTACCAAAACTCGACAAGATGGGTAAAGGGGGCTCGTATCTTGAGGTATATGGCTGAAAAGCCAATGAAGAAAATCAATCTAACTATGTTTTTGTTATTACTATTAATGCTTTGTACCTCAGTTTTCAGACCCAGCTGTGAGGTTTAGCAAGTGTTAATATATTGAATGTAAAGACTTACATGATAGGTCAATAGATATGTCATCATTGTAGCTTCATATACTTAACCCTATATATATTATGTTTATAGGGGCTGATGATAATTTTTGTTTACCATATGATACCTTTTGTGCATGTACAGAAAATGGTGGAAGTAGAATTCAACTTAAGTGGCTGTTAGGTAACATCCTTGCATGCTGGTGGAACTATATTTCTTGTAATTGTCCATTGTATTTGAAATTTCAGTCTTGAGTTTTAAATCAAGAAACATGTATTTGTGTTTTATTTGCATAATGTGTCTTGAAGTATTTGGCCTGAAAACTCTATGTCCTTCTGTCACTATTTTACACCAAACATCTATCAAAATTGATTTACAAATCAACTTAGTACTTAAAAGGTATTTTGAATGGAAAAAGTGGTGTTTGGAGGGCAAGGTTTGCATTGCTAGAGATGTTGTGTTTTTTGGGTTTTTTTCCCCCCCAGTCTGTAGATTTTTTCCAAAAGTAATACTCAGTCTCTTCACAATGCAAGTTAAGAATAATGTCTCAATTAAATCAACCCAGTACAAAATAACTAAAATGTCGTGAAACATTAGGGGGAAGAAGGGCTTCAAAACTTGACAATTTTTTCCCCCTAGTTCTTAATGGGTTATGGCAAAGCAGCCCCTCCGAAAAGAACTTTTAAAACATTACTTACTGTCATCACCACTTCATTTTCCACATATTATTAAACTGAATTGCATTGCATGTATGAAAAAGAAAGATATGACTGTAATTCATTGACATAATTCTATGTCAAAGTTCCAAAGTTCCATTAAGAAACAATTCTGTCTTCCCTGCCCTCTTTACTTGTCTATCAGAGCACTTCCATTGAAATTAAAGTCTTAGTGTATTACTGTGTACCTTTCAGAGTATTTTACAGTACATACATTACCCTGTTCTGTATTTATTACTACGCAAAAAATAATTGGAAAAGATATGTTGTCTTGCTTCTTTTCAGCATGACTGTCCATGCAAATATTGCATGCTATGCAATGGTCTTTAAGTAGTGCACATAACATGACTGAATTTGATCCTAAAGGCAGCAAAGTTCAGCTGCTTTATCATAGCATGGCTTCCCTTTCCTTTTTTCCACACCCTCCCCCCTTCTTCATATCAGTACAAAATGACCCTAAACTAGCACAACACCCAACTCGACAGGATTATTTGAGATAGTGATGTGGTATTAGTTCTTACATCGCTCATCTTGTCGGGAGCTAGCATTAGAGTCATGACCAAAAGACAATAGAGATCGAGAACAGAGAGCAGGGAACAAACTCTCCTGTGCTATGATGGCAGTCAGCTTCTGTGATGTTCCCCTGAGGTGTTCAACACATGACACAGCTGGAAGTATCCTCAGTCTATTGTAAATTAGACACCAGGTGTCCAAACCAGCATGTGTCCCATCCATAATTATCTAGGGAGGAAGGTTAAGGCACTCTGTCTGTTTTTACTAATTCATACCTGGGAGCTGAGGCAAAAATTATTTCCTTTTTTAAGTTTACATTATTGCTGTTGGAATTAATACACATATGCACGTCTGAACAAAAAAAAAATAGAAATTCTCTAGATGAGAATAATTTGATATGTTTTAATTGGAAACAGAAAAATATATACTAAAGAAAAAAGAAGTAAAAAGCACAGAAAACAATATCAAAACATAAAAATCTCTACATTGCATTGGTTTGGGACAAAACTGCATCAAAGTCGAAGTAATATATTTGAAACAAACCTGTGCCGAATTTCTTTTTCTGAATTAAGCTAAAGGCCTTGTCTATACAGAGTATATAAAAATGTCAGCCATTGAGTTCTATCAAAATAGTGATCAAAATGTCTGCCATCGCAATGCAGCACCACTCATGCTGTTGCCCAGTAACACTGAATAGGAAATTTTTGAAAGCTGGTGATATATGTGAACCACTGCAATATCAGTTGGCAAAAGCTGGCTGTTCTACATTTCAGGGACAGAAACAGTGGTCAAGTTAGAGTTATGCCATTGAACAGCCTATGAAATAAACACAGAAGTTTTTTCAGTGTCTCTATAAGGAAAAGTAAAAGTATTACAGTATTTAAGTCTAAATTTAAGTATCCACTAAGCTATTAAAGAGCATAAAGACTGTAGTCATACAATATATTTATTTTTAGAAGGGAAAAAAATTGAGGGAAAATAAGGAATTTGGGACTATGTTGTGGAATTTCCTCTCCTCTGTTTGGGCTCACCTGAAAACAAGCTAATGCTCAAGAGAGCCAAGATTTTCTGCAGCAGACCTCTGTTAACCTTTATTTGAACCATGAAAACATGAATGCCCTAAAGAAATCTATTAAGGTAAATGTGTGAGGGGAGTTAAAGTTGTTTTATATGGCTAGCCAATTATCTTTTCACAGCCATCATTTTCTTACCATATATTAGGACTTGGTGAACTCCTTAAAACAGATCATGCATTATGTTTTAGCAGGAATCTGTCTTCCATCAAAAACTACTTTTTTGATAGAAAAAGACTCAAAAGATAAATATAAGTCCTTCAGTGTGGGAACTCAAGGAAGCAGCCCCAGGTTTATTATTAAGCTGTTAAGAAAGACAGAGTTGATACTGATATAAGTGAAAGAGACCACAGCTTTCCTTAGCAGATCCTGACTAGCCAAAGAGAGGGGATAAACTGATATTATCTGAAAGGGCCAGTGAAGATTTATGTTTATATCCTGTAGGATTGTCTCTGATTTCTTTAAGAACTATAGCACTAGAAAGAACTCCGAATAGACCTTGTTCACCTTTCATTATAGAAACTGTGGAAAACTAATGTAACTGTCAAGAGGAAAAATACCAGCAGACCTCATGAAACCTAGAAGAAAGTCCCTCAGCAGGGCTGTGGGAGGGGAAGGCTCAAAACCACTAGGAAAAGTCAAGTAGAGGATTCCAGGTATCTTTGCAGTCAAGTAGCTCACAAGCCTCTGAGGACATTTGAACCAGGGGTTGATCTTTTTTCCTAATGCAGAATAATGTGTGAAAGAAGAATGTTCTGCTGATCCATGTCTTCATATATTTCATAATAAGTGCATGGAGGGGACTTAATTATCTTACATATCTGGTGGAACTATTAAATCCAGACCTCAGTTTAGTTCTGGCAAATAGATTAGTCTTTCACAAATCAAAGACAAGGTGCTGATCCAAATTCTAGTGGCACTCCTGGAGACAATTTCATTTCACAGAATCACAAACTGTGCTGAGTTGGAAGGGACTCACAAGGATCATCGAGTCCCACTCTTAGCCCTAAACAGGACCATTCCCAAGAGTCATGCCATGCGCCTGAGGGTATTGTTCAAATGCTTCTTCAGCTCTGTCAGGCTTGGTGCTGTGATCACTTCCCTGTGGAGCCTGTTCCAGTGCCCAATCACCCCCAGGGTGAAGAATCTTTTTGTAATATTCACCTTAAACCTCTGCTGACACTTCAGGCCATTCCCTTGGGTCCTGTCACGGTTCACCACAGAGATCAGTGCCTGCCCCTCCTCTCCCGCTCATGAGGATGTTGTAAATGCAATAAGGTCTCCCCTCAGTCTCCTCTTCTCCAGGCTGAACACACCAAGTGCCCTCAGCCCCTCCTCATAAAGTTTCCCCTCCAGGCTGTTCACCATCTTCATTGACCTCCTTTGGACACTCTCTAATAATTTAATATCTTTCCTCTATTGTGGTGCCCAGAACTACACACAATATTCAAGGTGAGGCCCCCCCAGTGCAGGACAATACCCTACCTTGACTGGCTGGTGATGCTTTGCCTGATGTCCCCCAGGACATGGTTGTCCCTCCTGGCTGCCAGGGTGCTCCTGACTCATATTCAACTTGCCATCGATCAGGACCCCCAGGTCCCTTTCCATGGCACTGCTTTCTCTTACTCCCCAGTCCATAATTACAAAGAGGATTGCCCCATCCCAGCTGCAGAATTTGGCACTCTCCCTTGCTTGAAATTTCCTAAACTAATATATTCTTTGGCATGGAAACAATCTTGTTTCCTTGTTAAGCTACTAGAAAAATAAACTAAAGAGAAGTCATGTTTCTGTTCACAAGCTGGGTATGTTTCCTGATTAGATGAAGCTAATCACTAACTCTAAAACTGAACCTTTTTCGAAAAGTGAAGATTTGTGGGGGAAGCACCTGCAGGGGACTGCCAATCCAGGACATCGAATCCAGCATTGAAGGAAGATGATTTCAACGAATGGATGGAGGTGTCTGTGACCAAATAGACACTGTCAAAATTGCTTACCTACCTCTTGCCATGGAGCTACTGTTTTTTAAAGTTTTTCTACTGTTAAGATATTGTAGTTAGGATAAATATGTATTAGATAGGTAATTATTACTATTTAATTACTTTTATATGTCCAACTGTTCTGATTGGTTATTGGGAACCCGGTTATTGCCCCTTGATTGGTTCATGTACCCCTAAAACCCCTTTGGCTAGCCGGTGGTGCAATGCGGCACCACTATATAAGGCTAGCCACCCCCAGTTTCCCCATATTAGTTGTAATCCCTCCTTCCCTTTTCCTTTCTTGTCGCGCTCCATCCCTAACTCCTCCCAAGTTCTAGAACCCTCCAACTGAACCCCATAAAAGTCTCACGCACCCCTGAATAAACGTTCACTCCTGTTCCTACCCCACACTGGTGTGGACCGTTTCCTTTAACCCTCAGCGGACCGCGACAAAGATTTAAACAGTCAGAGAATAAAGGCTATTTTACAGATGTCTTTTGAAGTGCTGTTTGTAAATACAATTACCCTGTATAGTCCTGATAAGTTTTTGGCAGCAGTTTTGGGTGCTCATTTTTCTTATAAAGAGGATAGTTTTAAATAACTGAGCAGTGCAAACTTTGGAATACGTGCTTGATTTCCACAAGTAAGTAGTTCCATGGTTAACCACGCTTTCTGTGGAGGTTTGCCGTGGGCCTCCTGCTGCATGCCATTCAGCTGCCACCTCATTCCCCTCCTCAGCTGGCCAGGGGAGAAAATAAAGTAAAAAAGCTCATGGGTCGAGATAGTCACTGACATGGGCAAAACAGATTCCACTGGGGGAAAATGCATTTGTTGCAAATTAAAAGGGAGCAGCACAGTGAGAAGCAAAGGAAAATATGAAAACACCTTCCTGCCACTTACCCCTTCCCGCAGGCTCAGCTTTGCTTCTTCTCTCCTGATTCATCCATCTCCTCACCCTGATGGTGCAGAGAGATGGAAAATGAGGGGCTGTGGTCAGATCGAAACATCCCATCTCTGCTGCTCCTTCCTCCTCACACTTTTCCCTGCCCTGGCCTGGAACATTCCCAGACACCTGTCCCACCAGGTTCTCTCCAGGTCTGCAGGGCCAACCCTGCTGGGGTCTCTCCTCCCCTCCTGCCTCCTCCCGCTCTGCCCTCGGGGCTCGCAGGGCTGTTTCTCCCCCGGTTGCCCTCACTCGGCCCTGGATGCCGGGCAGCGTTTTGCCGTCCCTTGCCCAGGTTTCCCCGGGGCTCTCACCCTCCTGCCCGTGGCTGAGGGGTGCTGAAGCTACTGGAAAAGGCTGCATCGCTTACATATTGTACCAAGAAACAGGAATTGTATAATGATGTCTCAGTCTTTCATTGCTATGGAAGAGGATGTTTGCTTTTTATCTGACAGTTTGCAAAGGCATAGGAGTTCCCACTTTTCTTCCTGTTGTGACTCTTATAAGGAAAAGAATGAAAAGGTGAAGAAAATAAAGTGTTTAGATAGGAATATCATCGTGTCAGCTCTATAAACCTAGTACAATCAACTGTTTTGTCTTACTAATGATTAGATATTCTGAATAATAAAGATTGATGCAGTTCTCTCGTAAATAACTGAGAGTGGAAGCTTATGATGTTCTTCTTCTGAATGTTAATCTCTTCTTTATATATATTTTTATTAAATCGATAAACATAAGTTTAATGTGTGCCTTTGATAATATCATGACAATGAAAGCATTCTCAGGATGCCCATTCCTCTTGCAGACGTTTATGTTAATGACTTAGGATCTAAGGCTGCATTGGCTTTTCAGTTCAGCAGCTCCATTGTAATCAATTGTTATTGACCTTCTTCTGCCACTGTCCACCTTACCGAACAGAAGTTCAAAATTTCTGGGTATGATTCTCAAGTTTATTGTCAGTTTTGGACCCTGAAACTGCTTTGATGTTTTTCATATGGAAGTACTGTGCAGGATTAGTGCTCAGGTCTTCTAGTACTCATTGGAATTATGCTGATTTTTGGTAAAGAAACATATTCTTCCATTCTAAATAACAGCCTTTGAAACAAAAAATGATCCAGAAAACTTAAAAGAAGAAAACAGACTTTGATTAAGTCTATTTTTGTGGCAAAAGTATTAATACATTTTGATGGTCAGCATATTACTAATACAAGAGAATGTCAATGTCATGATTTCGTAACATAATTATGATTAACAAAAACGGGAGAATGCAGAATATTTACTGCAAACTTCTTAGACAGCAAATGAATAATCTGGGAATTTGGGGTATGTTACAATTAGCACAAGAAAAAACAGAAATCACTGTGTTGCAAAACAGAACTGTGACCGCACTATCTTTGTCATTTTCCCACACTTCATCTCTGTTTTACAATGACTGCAGAATGGAAAGTCTCTTTCCAGGGGGTTTGCTTTTTGTACCGATGTAACCAATCAAACTTTATTTATTTTCCTCATGAATCAGACCAGGAGTCAGTCTTCATCATCACCTGGGATATTTTTAGAAAAGATAAATTCATGGCAAGCATTGATCTGAAAGTTTCTCAGGAACTTCTTAGATTCCAGAATTCATCTATTTACAGACTTTCTAAGCTACAGATTGCCTCAGAACCAAAGATCCTACCCTTGAAATGTGTTTGATATCCTTTTTAGAACATTTCTGTCATCTGGTCTCACTACATCCTTTGGTAATTGATTTCATAAATCCTATGCTTGTGAAGAAAAAAGATAAAATGCTTGTTGCAGATTTTTTTGACTTCTGTTGGTGTGGAGTTTGGGGGTTTTTGTTTTTTTTTTTGTTTTTTTTTTTTTTAAACAATGCAAGATTTAAATTATTATTTCCTATTTGTGTTCTCTACATCACCGCTGATTTCATGGATATTTATGAACTTTTTAGTGGTTTCTACTTCTGTCCTTACAAATCTCAATCTTTTTTTTCTCAAAGCTAAATAGAGCAGGACTCTTCAGTGATTCTCATATATGAGCTATTCCTTATTTTCCCTAAGCTTTTTTCCTCCGGGCTTCTTTATGTCTCCTATAACTGTAGGGTAAACTGTAATTACATCGTACAATGGGTGTATTGCTAATGCAGGATATGGAAAAACTAAAATAATTTCCTCATTCCTTCCAATGCTTTTAACATTGTGACATGTTTGAAAATGATCCATTGTTACTGAAACTTCATTCTATTGTATTTAACAGCATTAAACACCTGTGAATTTCACATCTGCTTATAGCTAGCTTATTTCCTTTGTATCAACAACATTAAGGGATCAGTTCTTGTTTGGAGTACACATTTCAAAGGCCAGCTTGTATGCTACTATTTCTTTAAAATCTCTTCACAACCGAAAGAGAATAAAAGAGCCACTATTTTGAACCATAGTTCAGAAAAGCAATATTATCAGGAGTTTGATTGCTAACAGATATAGTAACTATTCATTGCATGTAGGACGGAAATCTAGATGGAGTACCAGACTTGTATGCTTAGGTAGAAAGAACTTTGCATTCTCACAATGCTTCAATGGTGTTATGAATGACTGAGTATCAGGAGAGACTATGTCCCTGGAAGAAAGCAGATGACTCTTGAGGAATGGGGTCTTATTGGAAAGGCAGACTTAAAAGCTATAAGCATTATACTTGTTTTTATGTAAGTTGCTTTCCTAAAACTGTAATGCTTGAGTAGCATGAAGATAATAGAATTGATTGTGTTAAAAATATGAAAGTATTGAAAACAACCTGGATAAAAAGCTAGCAATTGTTCCTTTTTATAGAATAAGAAAAGATAAAACTAGGCAAGAAGCTTTGGATATTGCTTTGATTTTGCAGTCAAACCTGTGTTCTTTTGGGGTTTGGTGTGGGGTTTTTTGTTGGTTTGGTTTTTTGTTTTTTTTTTCTTTTGGGTTTTGTTTGTTTGTTTGTTTTAACTTTGGTTGCTTTTTAAACTTCCTGGTAATTTAGGAGAAGGAAGAGCAAAGATTCAGGAGGTTGTTTTTCCCATAGGGTTTTTGTAGCCTAACTTGTCAAAATGATTATGGCACACAACAATTTTTTTCCCAAATGTCTACTTGTTCTGTCTGTTTATAGAACAATTTATTTCTTCCTGTAAGAAGGCAAAAAGGAAAAAAGAAAGGTGCCAAAAAAAGAAAAAAAAAAAAAAGATTTGCCAGCTCCATCCTTCCTTGCTGAGAAATTGGATTTTTCATGTAATTGAAAGATAGAATTCACTCCATTATTTCAGCATTTATGTAATCTGCTCAGGATTTACCCAAATCCAGATGCAAGTCACATTTTAACTCCCTGCTCCAATCTTCACACCTTACCAAAAATTTGTGTTTGGATGTGTTTTTCCCTGATTACACTGCAGTACCTCAGAGCAACTATATATATAAGTAAGGAATATTATAAAATCTGACTCTATATTCATTCTTTTAAAAATATAGAATAACAGGGTTATAGTGAGAGGATCATTTAATGAACATTATAATAATAAAAAACCCTCTCACTTTCAGAGCTCATTTAGAAATTCATAGTAGAAAAGTCATTTATTTAATACTATTCTTTGATTATTAAAAATATTTTAAACTTAACTTTTTCAATTCTTACAGTTCAGACAGGCAGCTGAAAAGTAGGTATCCTCAGACACTGGCAACAAGTAATGCTTTTCTGAATCAAACTACTAATTTGTGCTGACTACTGCTTCACAGCAAAATTCAAGAAACCCTGCAATAGACAATTAAGGCATAACATTTTCAGAAAAAAAATTCCTATCAACCCTTGACAGTTAGAGGTCAGTCTGGCCTGAAATACAGGGATTTATATCTTTCTCTTGAGTCCATTACTTCGTACATGGTTAGAGAGCTGAAAACGAAAGTTAGAATTCATTGGAACTGTTGTGTGGGATCAGTTAGAATTCTTAATCATGTTGGCCCAGGTCCACAAAAAGTTCCATAGAATTTAGGTGTTGAAGGCTAAGTCACATACTCGGTTAACATTTAGGTGCCTTAAGTTCACACTTGCTGCAATTCAAGCTAGGAAATTTCCCTCAGGAATATTTCTTGTGCCCTGATCTTTGAAGGTTTTCGTTATTGGTTTGAGCATCTTATCATTCTGTATCACAGGCAGAGCTTACAGAACTTGGTTCTAAAACTTGGGACAGAATTGCATGACAGATCATCTGAAAAATAACAGAAATAATACTATCTTCTACACCTACTCCTGCTATTGAAAGCAATAAGTCTGCAGATATTGCAAGTGTATGAGTGGTCTATGAGAGGTCTACTTGGAATTACCACCAAGAAATAAAAAAAAAAAAGCTGTTTAACAAATTGCTCCTTACAGAAAAGATAACTCTTGTGTTTGGATACAAAAAGATTTGAAATCAGATCCTTCACTGAAATGGGCAATGTTCCATTTTGTCTCAGGAGACCACTGCAGTTTTGGTATAGATTAGACAAAACCCAGGGTTTCATAAATGTTTCAAAGTACATTTCCCACAAAAGTCACTTGGCCTCTCATTGTGCCATTCAGTAGCCTCGTTGATAGAAAATTGAACACATCTTAGAGAAAGAGATAGTAAACAGATTGAAATAGTATTACCTTCCTACCTGTTACAGTAATAGAACATTGCAAATTCTTACACTAATAATTCCAGAAAAGGAAATTTTCTTCCATTTTTCTTTTCATTAAAAGAGAAGTTTCATGGAAGTGAAGTAAGTCCTTGACATGTGGCAGAATGGGGGAGAGTGGATCCTGCTGGAAAATTAATGGTATTTTGTAGTATATCCTTATCCTAATGTTGCTGCATTTTGGTAACTCTCTAGACATGGACAGAGTCAAGTTTAGAAAGGAGACATTGTTTGTTCTGCGCAGGATGCAAGGTGGAAATTTTCCACAAATCAAACATGCTAGGTAGGAAAAAGAAAAATTACTTTTATGCTAAAGTTGACATAAGCTTGCCTATCTAAATGTGGTTACTGTCTATCTAACACATAGTCATTCAGCTTATGCATCCTTATGCAGTACTTCCTACTGCACCTATGGGGGCCTCTACGGGGGTCTTTAGTGGTCTCTGGAGGTCGTTTGGGGAGGTATTCTCAGTTTCAAGCAAAGTTCAGTTTAGGACATGCATAGCACAAGATTGCCAAATAAAATGTGATCTACAGCTCCCAAGCCAGGCCTTCTTAAATGATTACCAAGCACGATGTAAATACAAAGCTTTCCATAAACATTAAGCAGCATCTGCTAAACACAACTGATAACATCTACTTGCATTTAAAAGAGGGGTTAAGGGTGAGAATGATATCATCAGCTTACATTTACAACAGGGATTTCGTGTCAAAATTTAAAATTGTCATGTTGATCACTAGAAAGACCACTGGCAAAATTTTGCAATTAGAAATGCTCATTTCTGCATTTTATTTAAATCATCCTTGCTAATGTCTGGTATGAACATTTTCCCAGACACATTTGTAGTTTATAAAATGCAAAAACAATCAGCACTTTGGTTTTCCTCTTTCATTAAGGTAAAGACTTAACTATTCAAATTTTCACTTATAGTTTATTTTGTACTTGAAATTTTAACTGGCATTCAGCTGAGGAAGCAAAAATATAAACATGCAAATTGTTGTTTGAAAATAATCAGTTTCTTTATAGCTGAAATGCAAAAAATAAGCACAAAATAAGCACAAAAAAATCTTAAATTTCTTATTGTAAACTTAAAAGTTTTGAAAGCTTGAGATATTGACCAGATAAAGCAGTCAATTTTTTACGTACTTACTGTGATGAAATTACTTTGGAGGCCCTTCCCCTTATCAGTCATCTTATCTATTTGCTTTAAGGAGAGGTGCTGCAAATCAGAATAATTTATTTATGTAATATTTATTAGTTTGTGGTCTTGTTGAATGTTATATTAAAGGCACCACTATGAATCTGAATAGCAAATTAGTAACCCATCAAATCTGATATGAATAGGATGCTGACAATTTTCTTCAAATAAACCATGAATTTTAAAACCAAACTCAATATGGTTTAATAGAAAAGGATTGCTAAATTTAATAGTTTGATTATCCAGATGGCATATATATCAGTTCATTTTCTTTACATGAAAAGCATTGACAATAAGAAAAAAAGGAGGCCTTCTATATGAAAACATTTTGGAAAAACTAGGAAATATCATATTTAAATAGGATGGATAAGATGGTAATGTTACTGAATCCCAAAATAAATTCACCACTATGCTATTATTCACTGTCCTTATTATTGTTACAAGTTTCAGATTTGCATTATCTAAACCTTCCTGTCAGTTGTACAAGAAAACATAATTTGAAAGGATGCCTGGATCTTGATATGCAAGAAAATTATGGGTGTCAATTCCTTTGAATTTTAAAAAGCAGTCTTTCTCTAAATTTTTCACAAAAAATTCAGTATATGCAATGTTAATTCTTTAACAAAGCATTCTGGTCATAAAAAAGTTGTATATTGTTTTGAAGAGAGGTTCCAGAGTGATTACTAAAATGATTGGATAGAGTTTCAAATTTGAAGGCTTCCTAAATTTTCTTGAAATTAAGATTTCAAAATATCTACCTAATAGAGAAGATAAATATTTGACATACTCAGTACATAACTCAGCAGATACTTGAAAACAGCTTTGTGAGGCAGTATAGAATTCCAAAACCAATTCTTTTGTTCTTGTAAAATGAAGCTCTTATGAGATGAATCTCTTTGTTATGATAAGATCATATGGAATCCTGATATATTTGCTAATAAAAATTGTTTTCATGATATTTATCAGTAGTTATCTTTACCTAAAAAAAAAAATAAAATTTTAAAGATAGGAAATAGGAACTCAGGAGGATTTACAACATTTTTTGAATGCTCTCAGAATACACTGGCAATATAGATATCAGCCTACAGAATATAAGCGTTTTAGAGTCATGAGCCAAGTTTCACCGTAGCTTGGTAAACTAGCACAATTAACTTCCAAAAGAGAAGATTCAAAATCAGTAGGTCAGACCAAATACTGTGAGGCATTTATATAAGTCCCTCCCATCTTCTAGGGATGAGAAGAGTCTTTCCAGTGGGAAATGGAATGGAGAAATTGCAAAAGACAGTGCATTGTTTTGAAAATGAAATTAGTGTTATTTTACTTCTCTTGACATTTATTCATGAGTAGGTAAATGCTCTGAGTGCCTGAAAGCAAATAAAGAGTATATAAAATGAAAATACTGGTCCATTTTAATTTCAGTAACCATTTAATAGATAGTACACAATGGAAGAAAGGAATATCACTTCATTTTGGGCCACTTTTCAATCTTTCACTGGCTGTTTAGTATGAGGTAAAAATGACTCCTCTAAAGACAGTGACCAGGCAGCTAACAGGAGCCTTCTTGTGTTACCCCAAAATATCTAAGCAAGTTTTCTTTTTCTTTTTTTCTTTTTTTTTTTTCTGTGTGCTTGTGGAGGGTTTCCTTTTAGCCTGGAGAATTTTACATTTGCATAGTTTAAAATATATGGAAAGTTCCTGAATCCTAGAAAGCCTGCTGATATTTGTAAGTCTTCCTAGTTTCATGTCAGCGCCCATTGTGCATTTACATTGATAGAAAGTTCGTAATTTCAGAATAAACATTGGTTGGGCTCCATTAGTTGTAGTAATAGCTTTTATTTATCAACATTGTGCTGTAACCCGAGTTTTTATTTGTTTTTCAGGTAGGATGGTATGGATAAGCCATTTTCTTGTCTGCAGTGGGATAGTTGTTTGTTTGTTTTTCTTATTTGAATAATAGTACTGTACATTACCTGTATAAAATATTTTTTTTTCTCTGAAATAGATAGTTAACCTATCCTAGTCACTTCCTTATCACAGAAAAAGGCTTACCACATGTTTCAGAATTGTCATTGTGATAATTTTCTCTTTCTAATGCTACACAGTCATGGTCAACTTCTTTCAAGAGAATAAATCATTATGAAAAACAGCTTGCTTTAAGTTTGCCTATATATTTTGAGTACTTTCTACTTTTATACTTTTCAGTTTAAAGCATATGTCATACAAAATCAGAAATAATTAGGGGTTTTTTTATCCTCTGCTTCTGAAAAATAACTTGGAAGTACAGTGTATTTACTCATAAATTATTGCACTTTGCAGTTGAAAGTCTATATAATGTGGAATTAGACCAGTATCCATTCCTGAGTATGGTGAGCTGTAAAGCAAGGAGATACTTTGATCACAGAAACCCCAACATATGAAATTATTCACAAGTACTTATTATATGTTAAACTCTCTCCAAATTCTAATTCAAACTTAGTTCCAAATTTAGAAACTCCATAATGAGCACAGTAGCAGCAAAAGGTATTTTTCCAGTTTTACAGTCACTTTGAATCTCTGACAGCTGCTGTTAGCTTATGTGTTTGTGTGTGATTTTTACTGATCATGTTGCTAAGGTAGTTGTGTGGCTCTTAACTGATGAAAAACTAATGTTATTTGATTCCTTGCCTGTCTCTTTAGGAAACTTTCTGTCTGAAATGCAGGAGTACTAATCTGCTTGGATAAGATAGAAGATATTGCAGGCAAGATACAATGGAATAATATATTACAAGTCTACTTTAGTGTGTATTTTATGAATATCAATTAAATTATTTAAAATCTGCTTGGTGGAATGATGAGCACTATGTAAAGACCAAAAGCAACCTATACATTGTATATCTGTACAGGTTTAGAAAAAGCACAGACTGTTATCTTTTTATGGTTTCAGAATATGAAAAAAAATAAAAAAGGAGTTTGTGTGTGAGGTTTATGTTTTACCTCTTCAGGACTTTCATGTGAAAAAGAACACAAGTGAGGACAATAGAGGTCAGTGTCAGGTTGTGTGGAGGAGGTGGCACATGTGAGACCAGGATGAGGAAAAGGTAGGGATTATAGCAGGAGTATCTGCAGGGTAAGATATCTGACCTACAGCAGGAGGGATTAGACAATTGCTATGGCAGCCCAGCCATGGCGGGAGGGAGGATGGCTGTAGAAGAGCACCTGGGAGGATGTACCTCTCCGTGTAACAACTGTTTTGAAGTGGAGCCCAAGGTCATGGGTGGCTCACACACACTGAACTGCTACACAAATATCCCCAGGCATAGACTGCTATTTCTTTGTGCTTTCAGAAATGCTATAGTCCTACCAGGCTTCTTCATTTTCCTTTCTCACAGCTAGGTCACAGGGCCTATGAAGAAAAGTCACTGTATTTTTCGATCAAATCAAGTCTAGCTAAAAAAAGACAAGGTTAACTGAGCTAGAACTGTTGCACACTCATTACAGTGAGAAGGGACAATAAAAGGAGTATATAAACTCTGACCCTGATTGCTTTATTTTTTCTTGTAGATTGTTCTGTAGAGCTCTTTTGTGTGAGTGGCTTATCCAGTACTTGAAAATATCACCTTTCACATTTAGCTAGAGTGGAATTGCTTCAGGGTCTTGTGTATACAGGATTTACTGAGGAGTCCGTTTTCTACGACTTACAGTAATGCACAGTGAGAAGTAGGAAAAGAGAAAAATCTTATGTATTTGAGTTGTGACATACAAGAACATACAAGGGAGAAGCTGTCACTTTTGTACTGGCTGGTAATTCTAAATCTGTGAAGCCATGGTTTTTGGTTTTGATTTTTTTTTCTCCCCTCTTTTTATTTTCTTTTCATAAGAGTCATTTCTATGAATTGCCAGTCTAATTATTAAATTTTTTACTCGCAGGAAAAACTATCTTTCTTATTGTAAACCAGTTTTCTCTGAGGTGAGCTGAGATGAGAAAGGTTTTGGAATTATAAGCAATGACCTTCTATCATGACTACAGGATTAGAAAGAAAATATGGAAATAGTGTGTTAATCTGTGCTTTAAGCTGCAAAATCAGAAAGGTCACAAAACACCAGATTTGTTTTCATTGTAAAGGAAAAAAGGATTACAGTCTAGTGATTCAGTTCTGCTGAAGAAAACTTCTTCCTCATGCCAACTCTATGTACACTATACCCTAGGTTTTTTGTGACAATCTCTGTAGGGTATGTATGTCTGGTTTAAATACTGACAAACTGTTTTTAATGTTGTTTCATAAAAGTCCTCATTTTTGTTAACCAGAGAAATTTACATGAAAGTCTCTCATAGACTGTCCAATTACATGTCTCCTTTGGCAATTCCCATTCATCACTGTGTTTCTTAAAAAGCTTGGAAGTGATGAATGTATCACTCCCTGGTGATGTGAGTTCCTGTGCTGGTATGAGTTACACACCTAGGCTGAAAGCCACTGTTTTGTCTTGGGAGATAGTAAAATAGAAATATAAAGTGGAATTAAAAGAACTAGTGCTTAAGTTCCTCCCTGAAATCTGTTTCTATTTTTGTCTCTGTAGTAAAGATTGTTCAAGACTCAGCACAGTAGCACACAGTATATTCCTGGAAGGCTGTGAATTTCTGTATGGCATGCAGTAAACCTAATCATCACTCTTGTTTGACGTGAGGTCAGGCTATTTTAAGGATTAGATGGAAATTTGCTCCTCTCTGACTTCAGCTGAGCTCATCTCATGTTACAATTTCAAGGATTGCTGTTGCCAGTTGAATTGCATTGTTCATGCCATTTCGGGCCAGGACAAATACAACGTATACACTGATAATGTGTGGGTAAGACAGGATTGTGCTCACACACACACGTTAAAAATCTCAGTTGTCAAAAGTCACCATGAAATACATCTTTTTTTTTTTCCAATTTCAAGCCAGAACTCTGACCCAGAAGCTATGTTAAAGCATTCAAAGACATAGAAACAGAAAAATCCCTGTGTTTTTCTTGATGTTCTACTCCAGTACTTGCAGTTCTTTACTGCTCACTACGCAGTCATAAGACATTAATAAAAGCTCCATACAAAGGGAACATACTTGATCCTTAGTATGGCTCACAGGGGTTAAGCTTTTTATATTGCTGCAAAGGACAATCTTATGAGAAACTTGTACTCAGTGTCATACATTTTTTTTCTGTGCTACAAGGAAATTTTGTATGTCAGTGGCCTAAATGTATGACATTGTATAAGACTTTGGCAAGCTAATTGCTTATTACAGAGGAATTTAAAATTAGTGTTTAATGAATGAACACTGCCTGCTTAAATATCAGCTTATGACATTGTAAATCAAGGTTACTGCGCTTAGGTCATGCAAGATTAGGAACTGTAAAAGTGACCCTCTATCTCAGTGAAATAATAATTTTAATTTTAAATTGTTTTAATTGAAATGTGGGTTATGGGCTGAAAGAATTAAGGGCCTGCAGGCCTCACACCCATTGTGCAGGAAAGGGGAAGTTATGAGTATATAAGCATATGGATTAAGTCCCGAGCAGCCTGGTGATCTCACAACTGAGCTTGCTTTGAGCAGGAGGTTTGGTAAGAAACCTCCTGAAGTCCCTTTCAGATTGAATTAGTCAGTCTTTCTGTAATTCTGTAACGTCAAATAAAGTCCAGAAACAGTGTTCATAAGAAAGCTGAAATCCCTCAGTGGTATTCTTTCAACATATGCTTATAAGTAATCTGAAAACATAATTTTTATTTGTAACATTTTTTCTCAGTCCTGAAAGTAGTCTAGTAGTCTAATGCATATATTCATATAGATAATATTTATGTCTTCTGAATTGATGACACAGCATTTAGATATAGGAAAACCTGCAAAAAAAAAAAAAAGAAGGAAGAAAAGACATCACAGGAACCCATTATGTCACTAAGCTCATGGTTTATCCCCTCCATCTCAAAGATTATATTCAAATCTAAGCTGTGCAGTAACTTGTATTTTCTGTGAGGTTGCTTTTCCAAGTGAGGTTAGTTTATTTTTTCCCATTTTATACTACGCTAATCTTAATAAGATAAAGAAATAAATAAGAAATAAGTGCCATATTTGGGGACTTGAAATTGCTTTGTGATTTCTTGCCATGCTGTACTTGTACTGGTGTTGACAAAGGAAAATAAGTAGATTCTATGCTGCTCATATCTAGATTACTGTGCACTTTACACAGACCTAAAATGAGTCACTGAATAAATATAGCAAGTAAAGGAAATAATAAATAGGCAATCCTAAATTGCTATATTTCTTCCAGTTCTTAATCTCGACAAATAAACATATTCAGCTTTTATTTTTTTTCGAGGGTTCAATCCATTTAGGCAAATAATATTTAACTCATGAAACAGAAACAGAACGATACTCACCAGNTATCCCTACATACAAACTCCACATTAATATTCTGCCAGATGGACAAGGTACTTCAATACATCATTACTGGGAATTACAATCAAAATACAAATAGACAAACATAAGCTAATATTGATCTAGATAAAAATGTATTAGAATTGCAGCAGAGGGACTAGTCAGTAACTCCATGCTTGGGTAAAGATAGTATGGTTTGCATATGAGGGTCCAGTCCTGCATCCCTAGTGCAGAGGAACCACAGAATTATAACGACTCCTACAAGCAGCTAGTTCTGGTGACCAGAGGAGGAAGAAAAGGGTAGGCATTTACAGGCAAAGTAAACATTTGCATCACCTTTTTCTTTGTATGATGTAACTATGACAATAGCTACCATGTCAGTTTACCATCATATTAGCCACATTATTGGGATTTTTAAATTCTTTAGTGAAATCAAGTGTAGTTTCAAAGCTACATTGCTACATCTTGAAAATTGTGACTATAGAAGTTATCTGAGATAATCAAATTCAATGTAAAGGGGAATCACCTCTGTAAAAGAAAAAAGGAAATGCTTCCGTCCACCCCCCCCACNCCCCCCCCCCCCCCTTTTTTAAATCTAATTTGAGCAATATTTCAAAGACAGGGATAACTTTTTGGATAGAGATTTAATCTATATTATTCTGATGATTTATCTCCTTTTTATTTTTCAGGGATGACTTATAAACACTAAAGGAGAGATACTTGCCTTCCCTGCCTCAATATAGAAAAAAATAGCAACAAACAACAACAACAAAAACATACACACACACACAAAACCCCAACACTAAAATTTCTTTTCACTCCAAAATCAAGTAAATCCAACAGATCTGGCAGAGCTGACTATAACGTCCCTCTGGACCTGAATTTCAAAACAGACCTTGTTTGCTACAATGTACAAACCAAGTTTTCTTAAAGGAAAGAGAAATTAGTCCAACAGTGAATCTCAATTTCCTTCACTAGTCCTTTTAAGGTTGTAAGTCTGTGGGAAGATACAGGCATGAAAAAAATCTGCAGATTCTTGAACCAAAAGGAAAAGAAATCAAGCACAAAATATAGACAGTATACTGATAAACAATATTGACATTGTCTTTCCTGTACCATTTTCACCACTCCTTGCACCCTACCTCCTACCTCGTTATGTCAATGAACCAAAAATGCATTTGTGAAATATGTTTGAAACTACAAGCTATTGCCAGTTACAGGGTAAAGAAGGAAACTAGCAGGCAACAAGAAAGAGCAGGATAACATGATTCAAAAACAAGTAGAAGTGTTTGAAAGAGTATGGAAATGAGCAAGAGATAGCAAATGTCAAAACACTGCTTTAAAAAACTGCACACACCACAAAACCCAAAGCCCTGCATGTTCAACGGTTATTAGCCAATGTGTTTTTTCCCCCATTCCAGATTAAATTTTTGCCTGAACCAAAAAAAAAAAAAAATCTATCAGATTCATGGTTTTGATATCATTACTCCAACGAGTTTTACTGACCATAAATTAGACTACATTAACTGATAAGTTAGATGCAGCTTAATAGACTGTTTACCTTGACTTTAAATTGAAGAAAGTGGAAAATAAATAATCATTTCAGCTGAGAGGAAAACCCATCCCAGAGTTAAAAAGTAGTATAGAAGAATGGGCTTCTAGAAAAATATCCATGACTAAGGTAAATCTGAGAGAAAATGCAACCAAGAGAAAATTAATCTTTTCAATGAGAAGATGCAATTTTCATTTAAAAGCATCAACCATGTAGCACCATAGCTAAAAACCCATTATGTCTTCTGTAGGTGAAGAAAGACCATAATAAAATGAGGGAACTTACTTTTTTCTGCTTTTCAAGCAAAGATTAGTCAGTGTTCTTGACAATATCTTACTTTGCTAGACTTTATGGCAAAGAACAATTTCAGACAGTGACTTGTTACATGTCTTCCAAGTAATAGAGTGTTGGAGGCGGGCTTATGGAGCAAGCAGACAATCCAATATGGATTAACTACAAAGCTCACTTTATTAATGGAGTTTCTACAATTATTGTATTCTCTAAGTGTACATGCATTAACATTACTGGTGCTTAGACACATAAACAATCATCCATTGGCTACAGGCTGTCTCTGTGCAGCTTGCCTTAGCAGCACCTGTGTTCTCACAGTCGTGCAGGCTGTTTATCTTTACAAGCACACAGAATCTAGCCAAGGCCAAACTCCCTTTGCTCTCTCAAGAGACCTACAGGGCCAGCAATAGAGCTCCTGAGCAGTGTATCTGAACACTCAAAATCTGAAAAATTAGTATTTTCCTTTATTCTGAGAGAGAAGAGTCTTTCCACGGTAGAGGGGAGTAGAAACTTCTTAACAAGATTCTGTGATACTGCACAGGATAACAGTATAAAGGATAATAAAAATATTTCCATAAATGTAGATTAAATAAGTCACCTTCTAATGATTGGTATAAAACCATGTGGAACCTTACTAAGGTTTATGTTATGGCAACATTAACAGCAATGAAAGTACTTTCTTAGACATAAGTTAATTGCTCTCGACTACATTTTTTTTTTATAATTCTTTCCATTCCATTAGTATTGTTAGCTTTGAACACAATTTTTCATAAAGATTCCACCTTCAAGTTGGCTGCAAAACAGCCCTTTGCCGTTCCATAGTACATGTTTCTATTAGATGTAAAGTATTGGGCTTATTTTTCCTACCATCTGAAGAGTTACTTTGAGACTGAAGGAAGGAAATGAAGGTGGAAAAATTATGCAGTCCAGCATAATAAAAGAAGATTGGCACAAAATCTTACATAAATAACAATCTACCAGTGATCTAGGGAATGGCAATATAATATTTTAAAATGACAGGACAATGACTAGGTCTTATCTGCCGGTAAGTAGAATATGGCAAAGTGAATCGGCAGGGGCTTTTTTAATGTTTAGAACTGTACTGTCAACTTCATAAGCTTTCTTCAAATGCAAGCAGTGAGTCACTCAGCTGCCTTAGTTCTAGCACAAGCACAAAACTGTTATGCACAGCAGACTGATTTTTTACTGTGTAGTCTGGCAATGTTAGACCTCATAATCTATTTCAAACAAATTATCTTGTGTTGAAATTTTTCAGATTTTTCATTAGTTGCATACTAAACTGGAAAATATGTTCTAATTTCCGCAAGGGAGAAAGAAAGGTTATTCTTATTAAGCAATTGTTTTTGAATTTTGGATCTGGATCCTATTTCCAACTTCGATATGTTACAAAGTGTACTCTTATCTCTAAAATTTCTGGTGAGGTGCTGTGACATATTTATTGCATTCTCGTTGAGGAACCAGAGTGTGTGAAACACAGGTGTTCACCTAACAGTCTTGCCTAAATATCTTTAGTGAATGTGATGGTCCAATAGTCCATTCTTATCCCATTTCTTGTGTTCCTATATTCAGTTAAGCAAGTTACTTTTACTTAAATTTTCAAAAATACTCAGTTGTTAAAGATTAGACTCAGTTCCAGATTAACTCTGAAGTTTAGCTGCCTTGCATGTAGGTGTCAGCTTCTTAACTTTGTGTCTAAGACCCAGTATAGTCAGTGGACATCTAGTCAATACAGTCGACAGACTATTGAAAGGTACCCAGGTGAACCAATGTAGGTGGCTACTTTAAGATTAATGAATAGCCCTTGGCACTTTTGCCTGTATTGACTAAACTGAATAAGTATAGTGGGGTTCATCTGTCTGAATGTGTAGCTAATCCTATCCCAAAAGCAACAATAAGAAATCAGGCGGCTTCTGTGTGTTAGTTAACAGAAATAAACTCAGACACCGTATTCTGTCTCTGCCCCCAAATATTATTTAGCCACTTGAAAGGTGACCTGATTCTTTACTGCCTCTTTCTTTTTACTGTATACTGACTGTTAAAGAATGATGTACTTGGATCAGGTGTCTAGTTTGAGTTAAGTATTTTACATCTGGGTACCACTGAATAATTTTACTTCTGTATCTGGAGGTTTGTCCTGAACTAAAGCATTCCCAGAGAACACTGCTTCCAGCTGGACAACCAGGTTCTTTAACAAATAAGTTTCCTAAACTATTTTGCTCCACATTTGCCTGTTTGAAGTGGAGATAATAGCACAGTGCTTTTTCAACAGTTTGAATTCTCACTTTATATAATAGGACATTTCTCCTAGATCTGTCAAGTGTACAAGTAAAGTTTCCATCATCTGAGGTCTCTTATTACTCATAAGACCTTGACAATTTTATAAATTATAAAGAATAACTAGCTGAACTTTACATATTATGTATAAGGAAATTATTCTGGCAAGAAAAAATTACTGTAGCCTGCAGGAGCTCCCAAGTGTCAATTAAATACAGTCAGGCACAGTAAGTCTTACACAGTCCTGGATATTCATAATATAGTAAACTCTAGAATCTTGGCTACTTAGAGATTAGGAGGAGTGATCATAAAGTTATGAGATATTTTTGAGATATTAATTTAAATTTTTGCTTTGCCACAGAGATCCCTGTGTCTAGGGGAAGTCTCTGATGAGAAGTCTATACAAAGGATTCTGATGGAAGCTGAATAACAAAATTACCCTTTTTGTACTTCTGTTCTTCAGACACAGGTTTAGCTGCTTCTTAGTCTTGGAGAAACTGAGCCAACCAATATGCTGAAGTTTTCTCAGTGACTTCTGTGGGCAAGGGTCAATTTCCAGTATTTGAAGACTTCTGAGTGTTCAGACCAATCAGTAATAAGAATAATAATTAAAATGATTAATATAAAATATTATATATAAATATATAATATAATAATATGTTACTTGCAGTATACTTGTCTAAAGAAAGAAAATGTCAGTGGAGGCCCAGAAAAAGAAAAGTTCTCTGAGAAATTATAGACAGATAGTATAAACATGGAAGGAAAAAACCTGATATATAACACAAAAAAATAGATAATATTACTAGAATCACAGAATCATTTATGTCTGAACAGACCCCTAAGATCATTAAGTCCAACCTTCAGCCAAACACCTTGTCAAGGTGAATGGTCTTATGAAGCATGGAAAAAACAGCATGGAACAGTTTGTTGAGACCTGGAGATGAAGAGGAAAATCATCAAGTTGTGAGCTATCTGAAGAGGAAAAAATATTTGGACTTTAGTGTTCTGATGGCTTCCAATGTTGTTATATGTTTACATGTTCATACATGTAAAGTTTAATATATATTACATTATACAAAATGGTTTCCCTAGTTCTCCATCATGTTCTCCCCAGTTTTTCCTGACCCTGCGGTCAGGATTTGCCGCAGTGCAGTCCTATCATTTATGGTTATCTCCTCCCCAATTTTCCTTTTATGGTTGTTGTTCCTCCCTATCTTACCATATTTATATGAGGATTTGCATGCTCCTCCCAATCTCCACCCAAGTTCTGGAACCTTCCTGCAAGGCTCTATATAAGCCTGAGTCTCATTTAAATAAACTGCCATTCCTTTTTAACACCCTCAGATTGCAGTGAGTCTTCATTCTTCATCCCTTCAGGATCTCGTCAGACCATGGAACTAAGTGCCATGTCCAGTCATTTCTTGAACACCTCCAGGGATGATGATTCCACCACCTCCCTAGACAGTTCATTTCAATGTTTAAAAACCCTTTCCATAAAGAAATTCCTTCTGATGTCCAGCCTGAACCTTCCCTGGCATAGCTGGAGACTATGTGCTCTTGTCCTGTTGTTAGTTTCCTGGGAGAAGAGGCTGATCTCCACCAGAAAGGCAAAGAAATATCATAGGAAAGAATTTCCTATCACAACGTGCAAATCTTCTCTGGCAAAATGCAAATAAGAGATATGTCAATAAAATCACCTTTATATATATATATATATAAAATCAGATAAAGGAACAATGAAACGTAATATAACTTATTTAAATATGCTGTCAAAAACAACCCTTTCCCTGTCCACTTGAACTCCTCATCTATTTATACTTAATGCTTCTTATTATTTTGTCTTCCTCAAAGAGTTCTGATGCACATTAGTGAAAATACAAAGACAAAGTAAGCAGAAAAGCTAAATTTTATTTTTCCGAAGCACCTGACTTGAAATCTAAATTATTTATTTGGAGAAAGTATAATAAAAATGTTGCTTTAGCAGAGTCCAGAATATGATACCATTATTTCACTGTCATTATGAAACTTCTGCTCATAAAGGAAACGATATATGAGTTAAATATATATGACTCATATATAAATATAAATATAAATATAAATATAAATATAAATATAAATATAAATATATAAATATATATGACTCATATATAAATATATGAGTTAAATCAGAAGGGCATAATTTCTTTATACTGTCTAGATGCAGAATCTTAGACAAGAAGATGAATTTTTGATTCTGATTTTCTTTGTAGCTTTAAAAAGAAATGCTAATATTAAATGCTTCTAATTATTTTCATCAAATCTTTTTTACAAAGGAGATCCAAATTGTTTGTTTCATTCCCTTTCTGCAAAATTGAAATATGTAAAGCCTAAGAGACTTACTTTTCACAAATACTTTGAACACTTTGGGGTTAGATTTGGGAGCCAAGCCAGCTGAATATGCTTGTCGGTTGGCCAACACTGCCTCTCTGACAAGTTGAGTGCCAAAGATGTACTAATGTTCTCTCACTTAATGACATCAGAAGCATTGAATTGATGGCAGTGTATTTGAAAGGCTAGATATGTTTATAGTGAATTTATGCTAGTTGAAATATGTGAAATCTTCCTTTTCCACTTTCTACTGAACTGTGCTTTTGCTGCATGTACACTATATGCTTGGTCTAAACTATACAAATATCCTGTTTTATTTTTATTTGTGTTGGGAGCATTATAAATTGGGTTTTTACTGTACTGGGGTATTAAGTAGGGGGAAATGCAGATCACAATCTCTGAAGCCTTTCTATGAAGCATTTTATTAATTAAATTGCTATTATTATTGTAATCAGGCTGTTAATAAAAGGTGAGTATTCACACAGTATAGTCATTTACTCCCTCCCTCCCTCTCACCTTGTTGCATGGTTACCCACTTGGAGCTGCAGTTTGGGACCAAGCCCAACTCTTTTGTCAGAAGCAGGGGGGCATATTAACGTCACTTGTCTTTTAGGTAGCAGTTGTGATGTTTATTTCATCAGGTGTTTATGTAATGCTGCAATCTTTCTCTGCACAAAGAAGCTATTGCACTCTTGGATGTGGCCTGAGTTACCTGACCTCTTCTTCATGCCAAGCATGTTTTGGTGCCCTTCTACAGAAACAACAAACTCGTGGTATCCTGACTTTATTGATTCTTGCATATTCAGCAGGACTCCTAATTGCCAGATCTTGTCCATGAGCACACAATCCCTACTCAACATGCACTTTTTCTCTTTACAGCCATCTGTTTCCTGGTAAATATTTCTCCCTCCAAATCTCTTGAAACTTATGAAAGCTATTCATACAAACTGACATAAAGGGCTCTTTCTGACAGTATGAATCCTACACCTTTCTAGTGGTTTTTGCCTGGCTTTTGTGTAAACCTCAAAAATAATTTACTTTCATTAAACTTCATAAAACTGTTCTCCAGTTCCGAGGGGTACTGTCCGAGTATTTACTGGTACATTCTCTAAGTTCTCTTCCTATACAGTTGCCCAGATTCCTTTCTCTTTTTCTGTTCCTGCAAGTGAGTCGAAATAATTTCTCAGAGATGTGGCTGCAAATACACTTCAAATATTATTCACTTTTTTTCCTAGATATCTCCTACCTTTACAGAGCCAATGAATACACACTCCATTCTGTCAAATTCCATAATATTTTCAGCAATATATCTTTTTTGCTCTCTTGATATATCTGCCTCTCTTTACCTTGCTTATTTTTTTCCACTCAGGTTAACGTCATGTCCCTCAACACATACTGTTTAGGTGCTTCATAGATTAGTGTTAAGTACCGTGAAGTGCAGATAGAAGCAGGTCAGCCATTGCATGGGAAGATCCTTCACATTTAGACTGCAACTGACCATTGCAACATGGAGATTTAGTGTGTTACTAAAGTCATCTGTGAACAAGTAAAAAATCAAGATTCCATATATCCTAGAAACACATAAAATAAATCTTTGTCCCCACAATGCTCAATAAACAATTAGATTGGTTTTTATTATTACCTTTAGTCTGTAGCGCACAGAGTGTCATTACACATAGACAGCTTTATGGTAGTTAAAATCATTGCTGCTAAAGTGATGCAAGATGAGTATTTTTTTAGGAAATGCAGTAAAATGTATTCACTACTCAAGCAATACCTGTTCAAGCAAATGTGTAATAATAGTTTAGTGTGTTTGAAATATGTCTATCCTCAAGGCTTTTGCAGCCATACATTGCAAATATAGGACAGACAAAAAATGTATTTATTGTTCTTACCATTCAGATAATTAAAAAATATGGTTTTCAGGAAACAGCTCAATGTGAGGGTAAGCTCTAGGGATATTTATCAAACAATAACCTCTCATATTCAAACACCTCAATAACTCTTGCAATTAGAAACCTTTTAAAAATAACAAGATATTGCAGTTGTTGCAAGCACTAGAACTTGGAAATCTATTACATGGAGAAGGTTCAGGGTGAGAAAAATGGCTTTGAAGCTGTAACAGGTTTTTATTTGCCCATTTTATTTTTTATTTCTTTTATTTTCTTTAAAGAAACAGATGTAAAACTGTTGCATTTGAGTTCCATATTGTTACAAAAATTTAAATTTAGGTTTTGTTTTTTTTTCTTAAAGAATTCTTGCATGAAAACTGAGTACTCTTGTAAGTATCTGAACTGTTAACCTAGGAAAGCTGAAGTCTATTCACAGAAAGGAATAGATCAGTCACTGGCATTTGATATGCTAATTGACAAATAGTAGTGACATTCCAGATTCATCTTTAATGTCATTCTCTGTTCTTGTAAATTGTCACTGTTCTCTTGAAATCAGTGTCAACTGAGTTTTTGTATTCCTTCAGTCTTTGACAATTTTCTAAAAGGTATAAATGTGGTATTTTAACTTGAAAAAAGATTCGGTTCAGAGGTGATACCTAAGTCAGAAACACTCTAAAAAGGATGGTAACTTGGGAGATCGAGCTTTTATTGCAAAAGTTAAGGATCGTAATGACTGTGAGGGTGTTTTTCTGTTTTAAATGTTGAACCAGAACCATTAAATATTTCTCTGTGGTATTTAAAAATACAGATAAGCAAACTTTCCTGCAGAGTTTCTCTAGTAGGCAACATCTGAAAATGTCTATGCAAGTTCTGGTGGAAAAAGAAATAATGAACAACTTCTTTGGATTTAGGATTTCCTCTGATTTTAGAGTAAAATAAAATATTTGGCTTTTATCCAAAAGTTTAATGGCTAACTCAAAATTTGTAATATGCTAGTATCATCTGGACTTTATTTTATGCTGCAATGAGAAAAAACACAAACATTTAGACTGTTTGAGGATGCCTTCTGCAGGTTTTTTTTTCCTCTATGCATAATAAATAAGAATTTTTTAGTACAACGGATGTGTAGAATCTTGTAGAATTCAGTAGCAGTCATTGAAAGCCAGCTTTTTACCTCCTATGTTCATCTATTCCTAGAAAGAATTTTATGCTGAAATTAAATTAGCTTCCTGCAGTTTGAGCTAACATCCCTGAGAGCTTCTATACATTCCTTCCGTGTTCAACCTTGTGCCAGATAGGATCTTATCATGTGTATATTAATTTTAACGAGTACAGATTAGCTCTAACAATTGGGATTCCACATTCAGGCATCTTGTAGACAGAATAAAGGTTTGTGCTAAAGATGTAGACCATTATCAAAGCAATTTTGTCTTAAAATTTTTCTCTGCTTTAGTTAGCTCAGTATTTGGTTCCTTCATTACAGACTTAAGGAGAAAAACACAGTTTCAAATAATTAAATGATGGTTTAGCAAGGAACTCCATCGGAAGTCCTATTCCATCCTTGCAAAAAATACAGCTATTTTCCATAATCCTTGATTTTACTAGAGAGGTTTATTTTGCTTAAAGAATTGAATACTTAGTTGTATACCTTAGAAAAATATAGAAAAAAATGAAGTAATTTTTAAGTAATTTTCAAAAAATCTGTTATAAAATCTTTTAACTGTCTGACAGGTCTGGACATTGACTTTGCAAAGTTCAAGTTAACATTTTATTTAATACCCTGAATATGTATAGTTTTTGCTTGTCATCTAAAATCTGTGATATCCAAACTCTGCAAAGAGGCTGCACGTACTGCCTGTTCTAGTAAACTTCATTGTACTATAGGCTCAAGTATAGTCAGATCAAAATAGTAGTTTTCTGAAAGTTATGCTTGTAGCATGGCTCTCTATTGAGGAATTGACCCTATTAGCTCTTTCTCACCTGGAATTCATGAATATAATATTTCTGAATAGGTGGCATGGATTTTGAAAATTCTCTACTTAGAAATGTAAAGTAGTGTTTTAAATGAATTAGGTTACTTAGAGGCTTTATGTGAAATCTCATCAAACCAGCACAGGGAAATCTTTTCATTTTTATAATAAAATAATAATTTGATAATTATAAAATAATAGTTTGTTATTGTTTTATTTATTTTTAGTGTGTGTACTGGACCTGTTATGGTGGGTTGGCCTTGACTGAATGTCAGGTACCCAACAAGATCACTCCCCTCCTCAGCTGGACAGGGGAGAAAAAACATAACAAAAGGCTCCTGCGTCAAGGTAAGGATGGGGAGAGGTCACTCACTGATTACTGTCACAGGCAAAACAGATTTGACTTTGGGATTTTTTTGTTTAACATATTGCCAATCAAATCAGTGTAGGGTAATGATAAAAACAAAATTAAATCCACCTTCTCCCCACTCACCCTTCTTCTGGGGCTCATCTCTAATCCAAATTTTTTTCCTCTTTCCTGTGAGGAGCCAAAACTACTGAGAAGACAAGAACTGCGGGAAAAGTTAATGAAAAGGTTAGTGATATTGTCAGAAGGAGGGATATAGACAAAAGATAATTATATTATAAATGTATGTAGCAAAAAAAGAATATGATGGCATTAGGGATAAAGTACCAATAAGGTGGGTAAAGAGCAGAGACAAGATTTAGAATGAAGGATGGAAGTATGATAGGTAACTCAACTTTGCCTTTAGGTTGTTGATAACATTAACTCTGTCACTGATGATATAAATTCACAGATATTTTATAAAAGCAATAAGATAGAGGCTAACCAAAAAAATAACTGCTGGAGGTTAATCTGGAAATAATAAATCTCTAAGATGGGAAGAAGGTGAAGGATAAGTAGATACAATAATGTTCTGTATTCCATACATATACAGCCATTGTGATATTGTAAGTATGGTTCATTTATGTAAACTAAGTGTAGAAAATAACACTCACATTCATTTGTATGGACAAATAAAAATGCAGTGTACTGAGAGCATGTGTAAAAAATATACTATAGAATGTAATACAGACAGGTTAAATACAATCTTAGAGCTAAGGTGTAATAAACATCAATTCTGTTTCATATGAATAAGGTTGAAAAATATGATTTCAGTTTGACTTTGCATAAGCTACACTGACATCAGGTAAATATTTGATAGCAAGGTAAGATTTAGTCCATGAAATACATATTAGGGTAACCAAATGGGACACAACTTGTCCAAATGAAATTCGTGTTGTCCTGTAGACTTTGGGTAAAAATCAAGAAAGTCTCATACATCTCACATGTTCTTGTTTGTGTTTAGAATTGTTAGCTCTGTGGAGTATGAGTGGCCTTTGTATCATAATATTTGAATAGAAAGGATTACAATAAACTCATTATTTCTAATCCATGCTTCCTCAGAATACACTGAACAGTTTGAACTAGGTTCTACAAGAAAGTCTGTATGTATCTCTGGAACATATAATCAAGAATTTATATTTCATATCAATTATGGGAAGAGATGAATTTTATGTTGTAATTAAAAATGATAAAGGCAACAAACAAACAAACAAACAAAAACCCAAAACTACCCAAACCAAACAATATTATGGTTCCCATTCCACTCTGGTCAGGAACTTATCTAGAAAGAGGATACCATCTGTACTAATTAGTTCAGTCATCTAAAATCCACAAACTGTCAAAACACTAAGCGGGGCTAATAGAAGCACACATATCCGTGCTTACCCTTTTTCTTTGAAGTTGTTATGTTATAAGAAGAAATTTTATGGAAAGAAGAATTTTTTTGCCATCTACAAGACAAATAACATGGATCAAACACAATTCAAGGACAGCTTAAATATGGCATCACAGAGCTATTAATTTACATGTTAAAACTATTAAATATTTTGTCTTTGGTAATAAAAACGTGAAGGAATCAAATAAGATAGCAGCTTCTATTTCAATGGCTCAAGATAAATATCAATATTAAAAAAGAGTAAAGTGCAAGAACTTACCAATTTGTGGATAAAGCAAGGAAGAATATGACAATGAAAATCATACCTCACAAATCCACTCGAGCTGTTTGAAGTAGTTAGTGTGTTCTAGGGCAAGAGTTCCTCAGTGATTTACTGAATTTTTATAGTGTCTATCATGGAAGGGTCGTAAAGAAAATTGTTCAGGGATAAAAGAAGGAAATTTCTCTGCATATTGCAAACTGTTGAAAAAGATAGAAAAACTGTTAGCATTACACTAGCACTCCTTGTGAGATAGTATCCCAAAGTACGTTTCTGTGCAGAGGAAGATTACACTTTTAAAAAAAAAATCAGCATTACCTGCAAAGTGCTTTGTTTTGTGTCATGGAGTGGTCTTGAAGGACATAATACTATTTTGGAAAAAAACAGAGTGGAGCATATATTTCTGGAGCATATCTAATGTGCTTCAGCCACAAGAGCTTTCAGACTAGACTACAGCTAGTCCTGAATATGAAACCATTCAAATTGTATTGCATAATAACTTCTGCAGCATGAACCATTTTTCTACAGATTCATTCTTACTGGTCTGTAGTAGGACCAGTATTATGCAATATATTCATACATGCTCAGGAAAAAAGCTTGACTACTAAGAGACAAGTTTGTCAATGTTCCTAGTATCATCACATATTCCCAGTAATCAAAACACACTGTTTTGAAGAACTGCAGAAAGATCTTCTGTTACTGTGTGACTGAATAGTAAAATGGCAAAGGAGATTCAATTTTATTGCATGTAAATTAAAACATGTGGAAAAACAATCATTTGAAGCCACTGTCAGCGTTGAATGAGGACAAAGCAACAAACAATTTCAAGGTTACTAAGGTAGCGTATGGAGGTGGCTGTAACGTTACAGAGAGTCAACAAAGAAAACTGAATCAAAACTAAAGTGTTGAAAATGACTGATGATGAAAGAGACGAAAAACTAGAGGATAAATCAAAGTTAAATGAATTCCAGAGTTACACTGACAAAAAAAAAAAAAAGTAAAAAAAAAGGATCCACTCTGTATGTCAGGAATCATAAGAACAGAAAAGGAGCACAAAAAGGCAATGTGCTCAAAGTTTACAGTTCTCTTCTGATAGACTTTTAAACTGTAATTTGGTGTTACTAAATCAAAACAGATGGAATGTGAACCATATGAGGGAAACAACTCATAGCTAGATCTTTATGAGGATCCCTTTAGAGCTAGATCCCTCTTATTAGGACCTATATAAAGATAATGAAAGATCAAAACTTACTAAGCAGATTCTTTGGTATTTCATATAAGAAAGGTAAATCTGAAGTCACTTTAGAATTTTAAGGAAAATGTGTCAAGTTACCATGTGACAAGATTTGGAAAGGGAGAGGATACAAAAACTCCCATATAAATCTCAGTAATCTAATTGGAGAAGTATTAGAATTCCATTGGTTTGTTTGGTTGGTTGGTTTTGGTTTTGTTTTTATTTTTGTTTTTTTTAAAGGATTAAAGGATTTTATGCCATTTGTTATAACAAGGTATGCCTGAGTGGAGTTCCATATGAGCTTTCCACCACATTTGGTTACTGGCTATGCCACAAACATAATTACCTGTAAAAACAGAAATAACATGAGATATTTTTAGTCGGCAGAGAAAGTGTGAATGTATACATTGTACCTTTCTTCAAGTTGTCTGTTCAAAGAATACAAAATGGAAATATTTTAAGGGAATATTTTAAAGAAATAAATAAAGTTCAAGTAAATCAATAACTGTAGATATTCAATAAATAACTTTAGATATTCCAGTTACTTTGTCTCTCAAGAAACTCTAGCGGCTTTGAGTGATCAGAAGACACTAAAGAATATTGATTAATATTTTAAATATAACAATGCTGATCTGTAGCAAACCAAGACCTCAAGACACTGAAAAGTAAAAACTTTGGGGTTTGTAATTATTTTTAATCAATATTATTATTGCTGCCATACAGTCAAAAATTAACATAGGTCTAATTGAAGATGTTATGACTTATCATGAGAAGAAAATAATAGAAAAGCTTTAAAAAAATGTGATAAATAAATTTGAAAATAATAAAAAATATTTCTGTGGGAAATTATTTGGAAGATGTACCAATTTTTATGGATGTGTGTAACTGAGAGGAGAAAAACAACTAGAAAACCTTCAGAAAAGTTTTTTATTCAACATATATTGTGTTATTTGAGAGGTAAGAGCATTAACAATACAATTGTGATGAATGAGCACCAGAAAAAAATTGTGCTAATAAGGACTTATTTACAGCAGAGTGGCTTTTTTTCTGCTTTTTTTTTAAATAAATTGCAGTTATAATGAAACTGAGAATCTATAAAATACAAGGATCCACAGTAAAAATCCATACACCTTAAACTCTGTATGTACTTCTAATCAAATGTATGCTGATGGTTCCAGACTGTGGAAGGACTTTTCTGTGGTGATAGACAGCTTGTCTGTCACTGACAGTCAGTTTTTAAGACTTACCTTTCTGTGTTCATTATATTTCTTTAGTGTCTTTCATGGTGAATGTCATGTTTTGTTTATTTTTTGATTTTGTTGTTATATTAACTTTAATAGTCTTTATGGTCAGTCTCCCACATTGTGATACTTATACAAAACAACTGAAGATTTGCTCAGAGCAAGCCCTTGTAGTGGTTCATTAGTCTAATGCTCTGCCATGCAAGGTCTGTTAATTAGATATGGATCCACTATTCACCATAGAAAACGGTTTGGAGCACTGACATACAGAACGGATACTCGGATACAGCAGAACAGAACATGCAAAGGTAACAAAAATATTTCGGGGTGGAATCAAGATATACTAATGGAATAGAATTCATCAGACTGAAAAAGCCATGGATGATGGACCAATAGAATAAGGCCTACGCAGATGGATGGTATTAAGATGATAAATAGAGATTCATTGGTCACAAGAAGTCCACTCAGTGAAATTATCAGTTAGCAAGCTTAAAAGAGAAAACTATTTTTCTGCACAACCTATAATTGTAGGTATAAAATACTTCAAAATATATGAGACAAGTTATCAGTGCCTGTTAAATGCAGCATTCCAAATGCAGTATCTAGTTCTGAAATCCCTTATGGTCTGTAGCTGCAAAAAATATATCAGTGCATGGACAATTCTGCACTTGCCATGTTCCTGTATTCTTTCCTTATTGTCCTCCTCTGAACAAGGGTTAATGGAATAGATGACCCATTGTCCAGTCACAGGGTGGCAATTTATAAAATCTTCTATATATCCTATACAAATATGTAGAATATGAATATGAAAATGATGCCCTAAGAGCTGATAGTAACATCAGTGTTCTGTTTGTTGCCAGCCATTTTGAAGGGGTTCTTTTGAAAAAAAAGCAAAAAAACCAAAAAAAGGAATAATTTCCATGCATAAACCTGTTGACTATTCCAATGCAAAGTGCTTTATTACTTGTTTTCACAGTTGTATTTCTGATAATCTTTTGAAATTTACCATGTTTAGTGGAATTGCATTTTTAGAACATGGACCTTGAACTCAGAACTGCTTTTTTTTTCTGGACTAAGGGTAGGCAAACCTCATGTTTCAATCAAAGCTGATCTCCTTTCAGAAGATGACTGCTGAGCTGTAGAATTGGTCTCCTGGAATTAATCAGGGCCTTTCTATTTACCTCAGTGCCTATTTAAGTAGCTCAAATGAGTTGGCAACATTATATATAATGTCTATGCATCATGTGTATATATTCTATTATTTCTTGCTATAGAAAACCTAGGAGGATCTAGATGAAGTCAGTGTGATTACTAATGACTAATTAGTAAGTCAGTGTGACTTACTAATTCGCATCACTCCTTCATTTTCAATGCTTCTCCATTCTCCCCCAAACTGAGCTGCACAGCAGGGAAGGGGAATGGAGCATTCATAGTTAGTCCATAAAACTTTCTGCCACTCCTTCCTCCTCACTCTCTTGGCTTGTTCCAGTATGGAATGTCCATGGCCCTCCCTCCGTGGACTGTAATGTCTGCTCTGAGAATCACAGAACATTCTGCGTTGGAAGGAACCCCAAGGATCATGAAGGCCAGCTTTTAAATGAATGGCCCATACAGGGATTGAGCCCACACCCTTGATGTTATTAGCACCAGGCTCAAACCTAGTCTCAGGGTCAACCAACAAGCAGCTTCACTGGCAGATTCAGCTGTGTCCTGTGGTGGATCAGTTGCAGAGCTGGAATAGACTAGAATCAGCACGGTGCAGGTCCTGACCTCTTGTTACAGAGATATAAATACATACCTTCTGTTCCACACCACAACTTTGCCATGTGCACCCTATACAGGGACTTTTGATAAGGTTTGATAGGGTTGTGTTCTGCACTGTCAAATCTAACTTTTACATTCATATTAAAAAATGAGTCTACTAGTGTTTAACATACTCTGTAATTTGCATGTTTGGTGTACAAGAGACATGGAAGTTGAGAAGAAATTCAACTTTTCTCTCCTATGCTCAGGTGTGTATTTTGTCACTAGGCTGCAATACCAAAAAGCCGATGTCACTTCAGCTGCTGCTTCCTCATCCTGCACCAGTTAGGAAACATGAATCCTAAACATTTTATGTTTCTTCATCCAAAATCAGCTGTCAGAAATCCAGTGAAGATTCTGAAATGTGCAGGGCAAAAAACTTAACATTTCTTGGTCTTAGCTTCAGTGACTCCCACTAAGTGTTCAAGAACCCTGTCTTGTCCTGAAGACAACTGAGACCTTTAAACAGTCATTGGTGTAGAGGATGCACCAAGATGCTCATTTCTGTTTCATTAATTAAGGTACATTAAGTTTAAACTACATACTGTGATCACCTTTGTCTTAGCACACAAAATGTTGGCAGTGGAAATAGATGATCTTTCTCAAGAGGCATCACAGAGAACATAATACTTGTTTCAAGGGTGTTATTGTGTCACAGCACATATTCAAATATTAATAGTACAGTAGCAGGCGTATGAAAAAAGTTTTAAATTATTGATATATGTTTGTATTATAAAATAACAATTATATTTAAATTACTGGTTGGTGAATAAGCATTATTTAATAAGTAGTTCAACAATCTTCATTAATAGTTGTTGAAGTATTCTGTAAATGTCACAAACAATAGCATTCCTTATTGAAATTATTTTTGTGTTGATGAAATTTCAAAATCATATTTATGTTTCCATATATTGCAGACAATGTATTCCTTATTAATTAAAGGTTTTCTTTGTC